>JAHZMW010001589.1:0-15629 GCA_027743745.1 Alloscopus bannaensis | reverse complement strand
GTCCCTCGCAAAAGTCACACAATATTTTGCACTTTTTCACACAAATAGCGGTTGAGCATATTTGTATCGTAAACTGCTTTGATTAAATGTAGTGGTGAACCCAACCCGTGCCGCAGTGTAATTAAGGCGTATTATAGTACTTACCTTTGCACAATCAAGCTACATTGATTTTATGCACCAGTCAGCAGCGGTACGCCGAAGATAAGTTCCTACATTGAAGCCTAGACTCATTGTTTCCCGTCTGTATCAATGGAGTCTTGCACAAAGTATTGTGATCCCTGTGAGCCATGCTTTTGAATGTGAATAATAGGCAGATTTTGACAAAATCACAAAACTACATTGTATTTGGCAATTGCATTTGAAGCATTAAAGGCAATCTAACTTCTGCCACTACGCGAATGGAAATTCATCTTTTGTCATTTCCAACCGCAGTACAAATAGGATATTGTGAGAAACTTGAATTCATCATTTTTTTCTATATCTCAAGAATTCCTTGTATTGCGTCTCCTCTCAAGTCGTAGTGAGCCTTCTGGGAATTAGGTCAGACAGCTTCAAAGGGACTCCTTCATTAAGATATTTAGGCACATTTTATGGAAAAGCTGTGTGGGAGTTTGTATTGTGATGGTTTTATGCTTTACTACCATCTCATCTCGTCGCTTATGTAATAATGCATGCAAAAATCCCAGTGTCACACAAGCCCAAATAGTACTCAGTATACTATTATAAAATCACTGATTTATAGCGCTTCAACCTCACTATGAATGACATGCCATTATGTTTTAAAGAGGCACAGCTTTCAGCGAGGTTTGCGTGTATACAGAAACGCGCAAATTTTCTTGCTGTGCTACCTTAACTAATAGCTTCCCATCCCATAATTGATAATGTAATGACTATATTTTTTCCAAAGACTCTTCATGTCCCAACAATACAAGTTTATTGGCTCGTTTAACAGGGTGGTAACACAGAAAGACTGCGGTGGACCTCAGTCTAGTATAATTCATTCATTTCATTCTTCTTCTTCCTCCCTTTTTTTACTTTGAGGCTCTCGCTCAAGTAACTATTAAACCTCACTCCGGCCAAGAAACATCTTCCAAACATTAGTACAACTTGAAAGTGGCGAGGCTCTCGAAAATTGAATTGTGGACTATGAAGTTTTAGGAGTAATAACAATACACTTTAAACGTGACCCATGGTTTTGGCTCTTGGCTCGCATACATTTTTCGCGACGGCCATGTACCAAATAGAGGTCTGGAGATAAATTGCTCATTTAATCATACAAAGTGGGAAATGACATTTGTACAATAGAGTGTTTTTGTCATTTTCATCACAAAAAATTGGTTCGTTACGGGCGTGAGAGTTGTCATCATCATCGTGCGTGTACACTGTTGATTCCTCTTTGTCATGTTAAGGTCACATCAGTGCACAGTCAATCCACACTGGCTAAACATGAAATCAAGATTAAGCAAATAAAAGGTGTGTACGGTTTCTGTTAAGGATTCGTTTAGACCTCTGAATATTGTTCAACATTAATTTAGCATGATTCATAGTGGTATTGCCTGTTAGTTGCTTTTCAGAACGGTGCGTCGAGGAGGGTGTACTTGTTTATATGTTTATGACTTATGAATTTTTTCCCTAAAAAAGGACTCAACGCCACCTTCGTTTCAGTGTCATGCATGTGTACTTCAGTTTGTGCTTAATGTTTGTCGATTGACTTTCGTCTGTCAAAATATCAATCTAGACTGAGGGCCTTTTGTGAGGACTCTCAGAGATGAGAGGGAGTGCGTCGTTTTGTGCAAAACTTTCGACTGTGTTAAATCCCTGTGCTTAGAACCTCTCTGGTGTTAGTGTTCGGCACGACTTTTTTTTATTAGATTCAAGGCTAATGTTTGACGATATTTTTTGTGAGATTAGATGAACCATTCATATGAAAACGAAGGGAAATAAGGAATGATTTGAAATGTGCAAAAAGGATCTGCAATTTTCAGTTTTGAGTTGTGTCTGGTTCTTCATACTGCATGTAAATATGTGAGTAGTGATCTCTCTGCGAAATCAGTTGGCAGTCAAACTTTGGTCGGAGTGTGAGTGAAGTCGTGACTGTTTTGGAATTGTAAATTACTTGTTAAGTTTTCTTCAGAATATTGGGAACATCTTGGTTACAATGAAGTTACAATGTGCATTAGCTGGAGTTTTGGCCGTCGTGACGGTAGCCTCGTGCCAACGGTTAATTCCGGTGAACTCGCTGACTCCTCAAGGCCAGTACAACTCGCCTTGCATTGCATCGTCTCAGTGTCGACAAGACTTGGGATTGTATTGCGTTCCATCCAGTGATCAACCCCGTTGTCGGTGTCCTACCAATGGGACAGTATTTGATGAGAAAATCAAGCGGTGTGTTGGGAAGATTTTTGAAAATTGCGTGTATCAAGGAAATAGTTCGTTCTGCCCTCAGATACTCACATTGCAGTCACCAAGATCCACGCAATCCTTCTTTATACTATTATGACACGAGGTGTTTCTGTGATCCGAATTTTATTCCGCATGAAAATGGGACATGCATTCAGGCAGCCAGGTGCGTCAACTAGAGTTACCCTGTTACACAATACACATGCTGTTATATAGTAGAATAGTCATAGTGAAAATGAAGATATCCTCATTTGTCATTGTGAGATTCGTGTGAATTGGTTGTCCTCCGATTTAGATACGGGGAATACTGTAGCAAAGACAAAAAATGCGATGCACTTGCCAATCTCGTTTGTGACCAGGAGTCAAACACGTGCATATGCGAATTTGACACCGAAAGTGTACGTTTTAACTCAACTCTTTATTAGAATTTACGAACATGAGCTAATTTGCATGAGGATGTTGATGTATCACTCAAGATACTTTAGATACTAATGCCTCTAGCCTCAATAATGATAGATTTTTTTGATGGAGAAGTATAATACGCCGTTGCATAAACGAGAAATTTTCCCGTTCCCAGATTCATCTTCCTGCAAAATAGCCTTTACTTGCTTCCAAATGTTTAATGGTTTACACTTTGTTTGTGAGCAGTATTACGAAAAAGAGAAGGGGAAATGTCTGTCATTCATCAATAAACGATGCACGACGTACTCAGGTTGTGTGCTAAATGCCCGGTGCGAGGGTTTAGCTCCCACGAGATCCCGGACTTATGTGAGTCCAACCGAGGCCAGAAAACCTGCGGGTAGTGACAAGGTCATTCTTAATCAACAACCAAGACAGAGGCAGGTCAGTGCTGATGGAAGGCTGATCGGAAAATGCGTTTGTGAGTAATTTTGAGTGTACTTTGTATTATCGAAAGCAAACAGGATGTGTTATAAAGTATACATATACACCATCAATTATAATTATTGCCTGAAGGTGAATACGGATTTACACCGGCGAATAACGGTCGGTGCATGGCATCTTACAAATTTACATGCTCAGGTATTCGATTTTAGTCGATTTGATTTTCTATTCTAGTATACTCCTTTTTATTACTAAATTGTACTTATTGCTTAGGCTTTCAGCAGTGCAATCCGCTGGACAATTTACAATGCTCTGATGGAACGTAAGAAATCTGTATTCATCACTTTTGCATCCTAATCCTAATTTTTACCAAATACACGCAAACTTCTTTTTTTAAAAAAAACCTGATCGCTGTTTCTTTACAGTTGCACCTGTCGTTCTCCACTTCACCAATATTTCGACCACGATCGCAAAAAATGCGTAAGTCTCGCAGGAGGCACATGCTCAGGCCCCAATGAGGAATGTGTGGATAACGCCCAGTGCATCAACAATGTCTGCAAATGCAAGAAATCCTACTCCCAAACGCCCCACCGAAAGTGTGCCCTCGAATACGAAAGTGTGTGTGAGAACGAAAAATGTAATGTATATTCGGGACTCACTTGCAAATCAAAGCAGTGTGTGTGCATGGATGAGTCATTAATCTACGACAAGAATCTAAAAAAATGTGTGAGTCCCATTGGGAATCCTTGTGGGAAAATTGGGCACACTGGCGAGTATGGGAAGGAGTCGTACTATGTGACCTGTGAGCCACCAGCTACCTGCAAGCCCGACGTAGAGGGAGATCTCAGCACTTCATTTTGCAGAGTTTAAGAGAAAAGAAAGCAAAACAGTTGTCAAGATATGATACACCATTTGTTATGTAAATAGTGCGTAAAGATAGTCGTCGAAAACCGTGTGTCATCTGTGGAATTTTATTATCAGTATAAGTTCGGTGTGACAGTCATGTACCGTGAGAGGAGGTCAAGAACTACTGCCGTCACAATCACAACCTCTCATTTTTATGTTTGCGGACGACATCAAGTTACAGCGCAAATGCCTTAATTGATTAAAGAGATTACTAGCCTGCATTTATCTGTACTGAATAACTGAAACTGTGTCTGTCGCACCTATTACTGATTTACATTAGTAGAAATGTGGTGCATATAAAAATCCCCTGTAACAGGTTTTTGTGCATCACTTAAGGAGGGAATGATGAGTGTGTGTGTTGCCTACTTGATTTATTACTCTATTTAGGTACTTTGAACTCAAAATTCTTGGATTTTTCTAGTCCGACGAAAATTTACATTGAAACGAGGGGAAAACACGTAGAATCTCCGCTGGCTATTATTCACGATGATATTTATTCTAGGCGCAGACGGCTCGGACGGATGTTGTACATTAGTTTAAAACACAACCTGTAGATATAAAACCATTTGCGGGCAAGCTTACACCACTCATTGTTTCCATTGTTGTCTTGATGTATGTATGTAGACTGTGTGTGCGTGGGGGATTTTAACACATTTTCACCTCGCACACAATAAAGCATCATCTTCATCCTTTGTTTTGTTCAACCTGTAATTAGCGGTTTCCGTGAGATAACTTTTTCGCCCCCAAAAGCAGTCTTGCAATATGTGGTGGTGAGAGAGGGGAAACAACCGCAAGATGAAATGAAACAGAAGCACGAAGCTGGAATATGGAACTGACCACAATAGTCGATACTATTATACCCACCTTCGTACATATTTACCCATCCTTTCGCAATACAACCTTAATTGTCAGCGATTCAACGCTGGTCGGCTGCAAGTTGTCAGGAAAAGTAAATATTTTACAACGATTTCACGCTTTGTATTTTCTTTCTTTCATAGGAATCCTCCTTACAAGTACTTACTCTCACTAGTTACAAGATTCACAAAAGTTTTAGATTAATATTACTCGTCGACGATGGTGAAGAAAATGGGAGCATTTTCTTGCGTGAAATTAATCCTGCTGATATGGATTCAGCTAATTTTCTGCCAGGCGTTCCCCCGTCAATTTGGAGATCCTTGTGACTCGCGAAGTCCCTCGGAAATGTGTGATCAGTCAAGAGGGCTTTCGTGTTTGTACACAACACAACGCTGTAACTGTTGGGACATGAGGACAATTTATTCCCCGGAAAAGGACAGATGTGTCGGGAGAGCTTCCCAGGAATGCGTCATTTTTGGTGGGGAGCGTCACTGCACGGAAAATGCGTACTGCCTCGAAGACCAGAGTTTGAGCCCGATCCCACTGTGCCTCTGCTTAAAAGGTTACTTCAAAGGGAGTAATGGGAGTTGTCAAAGATATTCACGATACGGACAAAGCTGTGATCTCTCAAGCAAACATCTATCATCCTCGTCAGATCCCTCGGATACTTGTGACCCGGAATCGGCATTGCAATGCCTTAATTACGAATGTCGCTGTGCGCCGAACCAAGTTTACGACCCGAAGCGTGAAATGTGCATTTCGCTAAATGGACACAAATGTTTGAAGACGCTCGACAATTGCGTGGAGAATGCGGAGTGCTCCGAAAAAATCTGGGCTTTCGACCACACCATCGGGGAGACGAAAATGGTGGGGCACAAATGCGCATGTAAACCCGGAATGAACGTCAGCAGTGATGGATTCTGCAGTGTAAAGTACGGGGGGAAATGTAAGAGCACTTCGGAATGCCAACGTGGTCAAGGATTAAGATGCATTAACGAAAAATGTCAGTGTTTCCCCCTAAGTCAAGTGTATGATAAGAGGAAGAAGGTATGCGTGAATTTAGTGGGCTCTTCTTGTCAAAGTCAGCAGAAAATGGAATTTAAGCAGCAGCAGTCTTCCACTTTGGTGGAAGAACGCAGTCGAGCTGATTTAGACAAGGTGGCCGAGCTATCATCATCACCAACAGCAGCAACCATGAAGCATGAGACCACAACGACGTCCACAACAACGTCAACAACTGGCATTCCTCGAACAACTAAAGTTAATACGACTCCAAAGGCAAAAAATGCGACGGGTCGCAATTTTCACTTTTTCTCTCGCGACTTTACCCAACTAGAACATGTCATGCACACATTTAAACAAAATCATCAGCAAAACTATCCCCTGTCCCATGAATATTACTCGCCTCCTCAACTCCGATCTGCGTCCTCGGACGACAAGGATTTTCAGCCAAAATGCGTAGAAAATGCGGAGTGTGTGAGCACCTTTTCATACTCGTCCGAATCCATAACAGAGTCCGTTTGCAAGTGTAAGAACACTTCCACTGAGACGATTATGAGGACTTGTCTTTTAACTATCAATCAGCCTTGTGGTTCTGGTATTGGAATGTGCAATCATTTCGATGGCTTGGTTTGTAACATCGATAAGGGGACCTGTAGCTGTGCGGATCCCGCCTTGGTTTACGACCAAGAGACCAAGAGTTGTCTCAGCACTATGAACAACCCTTGTGGAAAAATGAAGCTTAACGCACTCGTCCATGATGACAAAGAGGACTATGATTACGCAGGATTCTACATTTTTCAGCCCGCCGAGATGTACACGTACATCAACTGCGTCTCGAATGCCACTTGCGTTGACAAATCTGTGAGTGGTCTTCACAAGCAAGTTTGCGTTCCGCTTCCACGAGGGAAGTTGCCCAATACAAAGTTTGGATTTGCAACGTAATAGCATTATAAATATTAATCACTAATGATCCAATGTCATTCACATATTGAAGATTGTATCAAATCGCATCTTTTTGAAATGTTTTCATTAAATCAAATTAAACATTTAATGTGCTTCCAAAGTACTTCATTACGCAAATCTTTAATGCTTGTTGGTATATTTTGTTGTTGGTATTGGTTTTGATATATTTAGCACAATACCACGGGATCAGTACGGAAGACTGACTTATTTCATTTTTTTATATTTTTTGCTTGCAACATTTTAGTAAACATAACACTTTCAAATTCTGTCTTAGCTTTGACGTGTCATTCACCATTCATTTCGTAAGGAATATATTATTTCACATGAAAAATAACTGGTTGGTAGCTTATGAGTTTGCACTGCACCAGAGGGAACGAGAAAACGCGCCTGGATAAAATCATAATAATCATTTGAACTCTGCTGACATTAGGATGACATGTAATCAAAATATGACACTTGCCTATATCCCCACTCATTTATAATATACATAATACAAGACATCTTTGTATCAACCAAAAAATCCACAAGAAACCGGCTCAGCCACAATTCAAGCGCAACTGCCATCAGACATTTTTTACTGGAACAAAAAAGCTAAGGATGTGAAAAGTTTTCATTTCGAAACAAGTATATTTCTTAAAGCTACAGCAGTTTTTCCTCCCCCGCCGATTTCTCCCGTTGACAAGTTACAAATTACTTTGGTTGGAAATCCTCGTAAAAATGGTGAGTATATGGGGAAGCCTAAGTGGAAATAATTCTAATAATTTACAATGTTTACAAATTTTTCAAAGTGAGTCGTTTCTAAACGGTCTGATGTTTCCCGTAAAGACGCAAGCAAAGAAAACCAGTTGGCTTCTAAAAATTTTACTTCCAACGCTGTATGCCTACTTCTGTTCCAACCTCATCGAGCTGTCGGTATCCCAGGAATTGAAAACGTGGGGGGAGGATTGCGACGCAGACTGTGATGAACGACAGTTGTTGACCTGCTCCCAAAACACGTCTGTCTGCGAATGCATAATTCCAAACGCAATGGTGTATTCGAAGGACAGCAAAAAGTGCGTTTCGAAAGCAGGTCAACCCTGTGTTCGGTACGGAAAGGATTCATCCTGCGTGTCCCACGCCTCTTGTGAGAGAACCTCCACAACTTGCGTTTGTGACAAAGGCTACTTTCAAACGGACAATGGGACTTGTTACCTCATGGCGAAGTATGGTGACCAATGCTCTCCAACAAAACGTCCATGTGACCACAGTTCTGGAATGGTGTGTTCCGACAAGCCAACCGGCACCACTTCAAGCGGTCGCCAGAAACGGACGTGTGAATGCATGTATCCCTCAGATCAGTACTACAACGCGACAGCAAAGAGCTGCATCTCGTATCCCGGAGGGAATTGCTCATTTTCCGGGGCTTGTGTTCGAAATGCAGAGTGCTCCGTTGACATTTATGAGCTCCGACGAGGGGAGAATATTCACGGGAAAGTGTACTCCTACAATGTGACGGTAGGCCGGAAATGTGCTTGCCTCGACGGTTTCACACAAACTACCGAGACCAGAGAGTGCCTTCCCACGTACCGGCAACCGTGCGATGTGAACTCCCCCTCAAAGAGATTTTGTAACGGCGAAGAAAATTTAAATTGCTTCGACTCATCCATCTGCCTTTGTAAATCTCCTCTGAGTCAGATTTATGACTGGGACCTAGCGAAATGCACTTTATTGGTTGGAGCTGTCTGCAGTCAGGGAGGAGGAGGAGGGGATGATAAAAGTGCTGATGATGTACACTGCACTTCCAACGCGGAGTGTAATAGTGTCACGGGAAAATGCGAGTGTAAGGGGCCCAACTTCTCGTCAACCCCTTCCTTCACTTGTTTGAAATCGTTCGGCATGGATTGCAGGGAGGGAGAGTGCAATATGTTTCGTGGGCTGAGTTGCCACCAACAGAGTGGAACTTGCGGTTGCATAGATGACACTTTAAAGTATGACACTAATACCAGAACTTGCTTAAGCGAACCGGGGGGACCGTGTGGAACGTTTGAGCATTCCGAGGGAATTGGAGTTGTGCGTGGAAACATTGGTGGGGATGGAGGAGCGAGAACGATGACAGGGATGATGGGGAGCCACGGAAGAGGGACAAGTAATGCTCACGTTGCCGTATTTAGCAGATATAACGGGAGCTCTTCTGTTTTACCATTATCGAATGTCACAACATCCATTCGTAGTGGTAATCCCAAAAAAAATGCTTCCCTAATGCGGACCAAGATCCGCATTAAATGCGGACATGAGCTCGAGTGCGTGAATGAGTTTGGGGAGAAGGAAAGAGGATGCGAGAGCAGCACTTTTCAAGGATTTTGTCAGTAGAGAAGCTTGTGCATCTGCATGAATAATATTCTAGAAAAATGTACGTGCATACTAGTCCATCAATACATAATTTTACATTTTCAAATCCATTAAAAACCTAATAACGAGTTGTGTTTTTTCTTATTTTTATTGAGATTAGAATAAATAATATATAAAAGGTGAAACAAAAACCAGGCAGCTAGTGTTGAATTTTTTTACGATTCCAGCCCGGTCAATTGTCGGGCAGTACAAAACACTCCGGGGTTCATTATGAAATCCACAATCAAGGAGTTCATGTGCAAAATGAGTATTTAAATTGAGTATTTCTATTTAAAAATTCCACCAACCTCAATCTTCAAGTTAGCTTGGGGACTAATGTCGTCATACAAGACTAATGACATGGCAAAAATGTACAGTATGCGGTTGCATCATGACATTGCTGAGCTGAAACGGACATGAAACACAAGTTAAAGATTCTCTTCGTTCTTGCTCCGCATTTGGTGTGGATGTAGTAAAAAACAGTATGACAGTAAAAATGTCTACATCGTGGTACATCTCGGACTACACTCATGTATCTGACAAATTTCAGCTGTACATTACTAATATACATACATTCACGATCCCATTGTTACACTATTTTTCATTTTTTCATAGGAGAAGCTAATTCAATTAAAATGATACGCGAATGGGAGCACGAACGTATACATTGGCGTTTACTACACCACTTTACATATCTTAATGAATATCCGATCATCTTCTAACAAGTAAATTAAATGTGTATTCATCTAGACATTCAGGGCTCCTGAATTCGTGTTAAGTATTACTCACAATCAGATCTAAATCGGAAGTATCAACAGCAAACAACATTTAGCTCACAATACACTGCAAACATTACGCATTAGTACAAATACTTTGAACGCGATGAACTGTTCAAGAACCAGTCTTGACCATCATATTCATGTTCAGTCATCTCTGCTCAGTGCGAAAACAGAATGAACGATCCCGTTATGTTGCTCGTTTAAACAATTGACTCAAAAAGGCGTACCCAACATAACACTCTGATGACTCACCATACTCTCTTTCAAAGTAAATATTACCATGTTCATGACATTGATATTTGCTATACCCTCGTAAAATATTGAAACCCGGTTTACCTTCCTAAAAAAAGTCTGCACTTCAGTAAGGAACGAGCAGTTCGGACTAGCGCAACAGGCAACAATATGGCTCGTCTTAAAACAGTCTCTGTAATTCTTTTTCTTTCCGTCTCACTATCTGTGGCCACTGTAGCATTACGCCGAGGCAAGGCATCCTTCCGGCAATACAACGAGCCCTGCATCCTGTACGACAGTTCCTCAATGTGCAACTCATCGATGGGTTTGATGTGCATGGACGCTGGCTTGAAAGGTTACCGCTGCGGTTGTCCAACGAACAAACTTCACGCCCAGTTGTTCGACACAAAGCGGTCCCTGTGTGTTGGCAAAGTGTTCAACGCTTGCGTTCCAGGCCACTCTAGATCCACTCTGAATGAAACCCTTTGTTCCGATAATGCCGAGTGCAATACCGCCGTCTACGGGCTGCCAATCTGCCTCTGCAAACCAGGCTTCACGGAAAGTGACGATGGGACTTGTGTTCCATCTCTAAAACATGGGGACACCTGCAGCAGTGGGTTTGAAACCCGTGACCATGGACAAAGTGACAAAAAGTGCGACGAGAAGCACGGGATATTCTGCATTGATTCCAAATGTCAATGCAAATTCCCGTCGGAACAGTATTACGATGCTGTTGAAGGCAAGTGTGTGTCCCACGCCAATGGTCGGTGCGCCTATGATGGACACGTTTACTCTTGTGTCGCCAACTCACGGTGTCCCGTGTCACCGGTACGTGTTGTTGCTAATAATAATCAGCCATTTCTGCCACCTCCACTGGTGGACTCACCGGGTGTTGATTCAGATGAAATCTATGTGATGCACCGACTCCCTCCTCCAACGGGACCGCATCGTCTTCACCGTCCATTTCCACCAATGCCTCCCCTCCCTCCGCATCTTCACAAGCTTTCCCCTCTCCCGAAACAAGATCCTCTGATGGAGTTTGACACGAGATTTGACAACTTCGACTTCCTCTCACGGTCAATAATCTTTGGGCCTCTGGAGAGCTCCACCAACGGAGCGGAACTTAGGGAGACCTCCAACGAAGGTGAGCCCCGGTGTCAATGCCTTCCGGGGTATTCACTCACCAGCAACAAGAGCGGTCGCTTTTGCATGAAGACATACGGGAGCAAATGTAATCCGGATGAGGAAACAAGGAATGACGTGAATGGAAGTGAAAGCAGTTCCGCTCGGGAGTTTTGCAACTACGATGAGTTCCTCGAATGCATGGATGCTCACGACGGGAGTTTCAGATGTTCGTGTCGCAATCCGTTGAACGAGAGGTATGATGTTGAAAAGAGGAGATGTGTGTCCATGATTGGGCGACGGTGCAGACCATCAGGAAGCTATCCTGAGTGTGACACCGGGAGTGAGTGCCGACAAGGGATCTGTGAGTGTGTCAACGGCACGAGTCCCACTCCAGATTTGGAGTGTAAGCTTGATTACGGCCAGAGTTGTGAGCCTGGACAGTGCAACACATGGCGAGGGCTGGTGTGTCATGGGAAGTCGAAAACGTGCTTGTGCATGGACTCGTATTTAAGGTACGATCAAAAGAAAGGTGCTTGTGTCGCTTCCAGAGGAAGTCTATGTGGATCAGTGGGAATGACAAGGGAATCCCCTGGAAGCTTCTCGCTTCAGTCTGTGTATGTTGAATGTGAGGAAGGGTTGGAATGTAAGGGGAAGGAGCTTTCTGGAAAAAAACAGAGAGAAGTGTGTGTGTAAACCTGAATGATGAATATCAATTGTAATACTTATTATTAATTTATTACATATACGTGACGAATGTGAATGGCAATAAATAGAAAAAAGATTCACTATACGTACTTCTTATTAACCAATCTCTTGCGATAATTATCCTGCAACTAAAAAAGCATTTGACTTCTTTTTTACTTTTACATTTCACTGCATATAGAAAATAGCGGAACGATTAAGCATCGTCTACAATAGTCGTTGGTGCCAATATTAACACATGTTCAATTAAGAGAACAACCTAAACGCACGACTTTCATGTTCAATGTGACTCAAGCGAGACAATGACATACAACGAGAAGATCGGACATACTAATTTCGTACTCACTGCAATGTCAACCACTTAGATGACAATGTTGTAACGCATTTCAATTTGTTCCGATTCCGAATGACTTGTAATATTCCAAAGAATCTAATGACTTTTCATTGTATAACCAAAAATATTACGCAGATGTCAATCTCGTTAAGAGCGCTTAGAGGGATCAGCAACATTAAATTATGCACACCGTCAATATCCTTTATTTTGCTCAGAAAAAACAGGATCTTGAACTGTCAAAATTATAACACACAAGAGCATCATCGGCTTGAACGAAGATGCTTGAAGAAAAATGAAAGTTGTACGGTCATCAAGAGTGATTAGTGATTTCCTTTATTTTGCTCAGAAAAACAGGATCTTGAACTGTCAAAATTATAACACACAAGAGCATCATCGGCTTGAACGAAGATGCTTGAAGAAAAATGAAAGTTGTACGGTCATCAAGAGTGATTAGTGATTGCAGACTTGCTACTGCAGAACCAACATGCAATCCAGTCTAATATGTATATTTCTCTCGGCAAGCTTACTGAATTGCTCGTCGACATCTTTACATCTGCTTGCCCAGTATGTCAACCTGTTTGCTCTGATTCTTACTAGTATTTACTGTACTGAATCAAAAGACTTCACACTTTCTTACAGAGTTGCACGTACCATCAACTAAAGTTGACCAATTGTCTACATGAAGTTGAATTCAATCATTTAAAAATTGAGTGCAAATGTGAATGTATCGAAAATATTTTTTAAGCTTCAGACATTTTCTCGGTCAGTATTGTCATTATTTGGGAAGAAGTACAATCGTCACTCTCACCGTCACCACAAGAGTGGCCTTTGTAATATACATTTGCAGTTATTACGGTTGGAAGAATTGAAGATGAGACTCACACAGGTATGCCGAAAACTAAATACGTGATGCAAGCCCGACGAGTAATGACTACAATAAAAAATACCCTCAAATATGAAAGACATTTCAATGCATCACAAATCAATCAGGTGTAATGTTCCCATTCGAGCATCTTTAGTCAAGTCCTTTCATACTGGAATACAACACTATATGTGAACTAGGCACATATATTATATATATGATATGTACCTAAGTACATCAATGTACAAAATAGTCATTTCCTCTCCAACATCTGCTGAATTTTAGAAATCGTCGCCTGCTCGAGAATACTGACCCAAACTTGAAAATTGTACCTGACCATAAGCAAAGTAAACTTTGTGTATACGTACATTAATATGTTTATGTAATTCAGTGCGATTTCATTTTTTATTGATTGCTCGGTAGTGGAAAGTTTTTATGGCTTCGTTGATTTGATAATCTTATGTTGCATAACCAAGCGAGTCACAGCATCGACTGCCAAAAACTGAAGCATTTTTACTTCACCAGTGGTAATATTACATGCACTGTATGACGGAGACCACGAAGGGTGAAAACACTACAAGTTTTATGTATTACAGGAGAATCATAATGCCAGCATGTCATTCTAAATCCAAATTATGATCATCACATGATTCTCCCATAATGATCGATTTTTCGCACGATCGAAGCTTTTCGTGAGTTACTTCAACTTCTTCACAAGGCATTTGTTCTATCACTCGGATGCAATTGCAAAAAAAATAATAAAAAAATATATCAAACAATATATTTGTCTGCTTCATAGGCTCGTCACGAAATGAGGGTCAAAAGGCTCTCTTCATCCGTTCACAAGGTGTACTTGCATAACAAAGTATACAAGCAGGTATCAACTAACAGTAAGTGCATATCATCGTGTTTGCAATCCACTTCATTTCCTCTTTCCTTCATCTTCATCCTTTTTCTTAAGGGGTGTCACACGTCATTGATGTAATTCATGCGGTTCTTTAATGATGGCTTGCAAGTGTGTGCATCACTTGCATCGGCAGAAACATAACGAGAGAGAGAGGAGTGACATGAAGTTGTCTTCTGATTAAAAGAAAGGTTATGCATACAATTATGTGTAAAGTAAGTAACTTCGTTTTGGCACTGGTGATGAAGTGATGTTCTGCAACTACTGATGCTACTATTATTTAACTATTTGATTATATAAATGTGTACCTACAACCATCTATGTACATACTCTGCGTAAACTATATAGTCTATAAATGATATAACAATTGTATAACAATAATTACATATAGGACAGGTATGTACGTACATTATTGAAAATGAAATGCACTTCACAACTTCTTCTCTCACTATTTTGGACTCTTTCAAATATCATTTCATTTGTGCTTGACATAATATTGGTGAAAAATGGATGGTGGAGAGATCATCATGTACAGATAAGATGACGAACACGTCTTGAATACTAAAAAGTGTAACAGTCCCTCTCAGTATGACACAGTGGCTCACCTCAGAAAGAGAGAGAGAGAGAGTGCTAAATTGCATAGGTATTTGAGAGGGCCAAAAGTAAGAAACAATTATTGCTGCCAACATTGCAATTCTTAATTGCATTCGAAAAAGATCTTTGAGGGAAAATCCGGATTAGTGATGGTAATTCCAAATATCAGCTAGCAAGAGAAACAACTATAAACAATAGTGCATCCCCACGCAATTTTTTAAATTGGGCTCTTTGTTTGAATCAACAGCAGCGTCGAGTCTTTATCTACGCGCTGTGCGTAGTATTGCTTCTTGACGTTACCGAATCCGCTAAAAAGTCTCATGGAGAGTCATGTCACAAGAGAAAGGAATGTGACTCCAGCCTGGGCTTAACCTGTTTAAAAAACAGTTGTCAGTGTCGACCGGAAACGACTTATTCGGAGAAGGCAAAGTCCTGCCTGATTCGAATTGGACGACGATGCGACGAGGCGAGCAGGAATGACACGGATTCTAATAATGACGAAGATTCCACGACGATTTACCCCGCAACTGGGAAAGTGGTTTGTATCGAAAATGCTGAGTGTAAGAAGCTCCGAACTCGGCATTGGTGTCAATGTGTTGACAACTTTGTTCCGAATGCAAATGGTACAGAATGTCGCAACACGAAGAGCTTGTTGCGCTACGGGGAATTTTGCGATGAGGATTCAGACCAATGTGATAGGTTCGCAATATTTTTTTTAAAAAATTTGCATTGACTTTTTTCCATAAGCGTCATGCTTTTTTG
>JAHZMW010001588.1:0-10498 GCA_027743745.1 Alloscopus bannaensis | reverse complement strand
AAGGCACAACGCAAAGCTTCGGCGTATATTCCAACTGGTCTGTTTTCAAGAATTAGTCCAATACTCGTAAGGGAGGCTAAGACGTAAATTAGAATCGTGACCAGCACTATTTGCCGCATACTCTAAAAGTTTAAGAATAAAACGCTAACAACCATGAACATACAAAGTTGTAATTAATAGTACAAATTACAAATGAAGCTTTACATCAACCGACTCAGTTAGGAAACCAATGATCGCTACCAACCCGAGGAAATGTACCAGAGAGTACAACTGCTTCCAAACGGGAATTTTTATGTCATGCATATCTCTGGTTGGAAACTGGAAAAGATGGACACGGTTAAAACGGAAATGACTAGCACACGGCATGTCTTATTTCAAACTCAATCCATTCTGTCTCACCAGCGGCACATCGTTTATATCGCCAAGCCGAGGTTTACCAGGCGTCCAGCCAGGGCCTTTAAAAACAACGGAAAGCTTGTCACTCCAATTGTCGTAGGACTGTACGCGACTCCAGATTTTTGGAACATACGCAAACTGCAAACGCAAGCTTCATAAGATTATATACATTCCGTAACCTGACTCTTTTACGCCCACCGATTGCACCCAGAAGTATTACCTGCAACCAAAATGGATTAAAGGATTTCACCTCCTCCACCAAACCATACTTGATCTCTTCTCCTGGCTTTTCCTCCTCAAACGTTCCAAACATTCGATCCCAAATTATTAGCCAGCCAGCATAATTCTTATCAAGACAATAGCGGTTGCTTCCTGTTAATGGAAAATGAATTGAGTTTCGCATACGAAGCCAGGTTTAGTCATATAGTGATGACAGGTAATGAAATTATATAAAAATACTCTTCAAAATATGTTGATGGTTTATATAAGTAGTTCTTCATCAGATACTCATTGAACTTATCAATAACCATGAGATGCCCTATGAATCCAGTAAAAGCAGAAGTCATAGCCAACTGCTGCAACCCACCAGGTTATCGCAGAGTTCCAGGGAAGTTCAGCTACTCTCCAGTGTTCGTACACCTTGATGTAAATGTAGTGCGAAGCTCCTTTTGCAGCTAGACTGAAGCAGACACGAACAACCAACATCATTGTCACAAATACTTATTTACTATTGATTAGTCAAATGGTATTCAAGACGGTTTCTTACTCGTTGGCTACCAAATATATTCCCAAAGCCAAAGAAGTGATACCATCGTTGACTCTTGTCCTTCGCTTATGGGTGAAAATTTGTACAATGTACTCCAAGAAAATAAACGTTACAAAATATGGGATTGCCTACAAAGAAGAATAAATACACATAGTCTGTATGTACTCAAACTTTTACATGATCTGCACGTAGATAATAACTTACTTTTGCAACATAATTCGGTTTTGGGATTTCTTCCACACTTGCAAATGACGTTTCTGATGGGCTTATCACATAAAAGAAAGTTCCGAGATCTTTCAAGATCTCCATTCTGACGGTTGCAGTCAAGTTTATTATTACTAATTACTCTATATATTTTGGGCTGACGTATTACTATATGAGTGTTGACTACAACCAAATAGAAATCTCAAAATGGAGTTTCTACAAATTCTGCACTCCTATCCCTCACGATGTAAACTGAAGTGGTAAGCAATTCACAAGTTCGTCAGTGTTCGCTCAAAACACACAACAAAACTATATTCTTACGTGTCAACCTGTTTTAGTATGGATCGCCGTGAGAAGAGGTGACGGTAAACTAATTAAAAGTCGGAAGTGGGTGTGTTAGAGTACTCTGAAGTATTTAATTGTAATGTCTTTTTATCGCCGTCAATTGACACATTGACATTTCGCATTATTGGAATTCGTTATATGTGCGTACAGCAGGTGGCCCGCTTATCAAATCAAATGCTACACAAAACATGAAATTGATAACTCTTAAAATAACCTGAGAAATTGGCTCAATCCCACCGTATTATAATAATATCTACTTGTAACTATGAATGAAGAATATTACATATTATATATTGATGGACTTCTTTCTGAAAGCCGTGACCATGATCTCTGTTGATTGCTCAAAAATTGCCGAACTACACAACATTGCTGATCATAATGACTTTTAATTTACTCTCAAACTTACATTTATATTGCAACTCTTCTGCTGATGCGAAGATGATAACGATGAAATGTACAAAATCTCAACGCTTATCGACTATCGATAACCTGGCAAACGAGGAGAGCAATGCACGAGGTCTTTTGGCCTTTGTTCTCATGCTTTGGTGGCGTCATTTGCTCATATCTTTTTATACACATTCTCGAAAAGCATAGAGCAAAACCTTTCCGCTCGAGAAGCGCGCCAACAGTCAAACTCAATGTTTACTCTTGAACTCCATGTATTGTACGTGTTGTGGTGGTGTGTTTTGGTTTGAAATGATTGAATTATGATTGCAATTTTTCCCGAATAAATAAACTAAACCATGAATGCGACAGGGAGTCTCCAAATATTTACAGTTTTGTCAATTACTCATTGAATTCTACGTAAGATTCACCTGTGATTGCTTGCAGCGCTTGATTGGCGCGTTGGAAGTGGAAAAACTTTGGAATACTCATACTCGCAGTGCTGCACTGGGGTTTCAAGGACTGAACAGAGGCTTTCAAATTTGAAGTAACAAACGATGTCTTTCCAGTGAAATTTGTCGCTTCCAAGAGAAAGCGGAAAGTTGCGAACATGCTGTATTTAGAGGACTACCTCGAGAGTAAGTCTGAAGGAAATACAGTATTATGTACAATATAATGACGAAATATTTGTCGCTACTGCATTTAGTTTAACTTCAGTATACGCATAAAGGCACAATCCTTGAAATTTTTGGGCTGAATTGAATAGTTTGTAAATTTGTTTGATGCAATTCAGCAGTTTACGACTAGAGTTTAATCATTAGGCGACAGCATAAATACGAGCATTTTGTGTGGATTAGTTGTCACCCAGAGGTTGTTGCATTGGGGGTAGTTTGATTTACGAAAAATGTTTTTGTTGCCCAACCCTATTTCACGAAATAATTTTGAGACGAATGCTATTTTTCATGACAATGCGTCGTGCAATAGATATTTATGTGTTATTAAAAGTAGCCCGTCATTCGAACGGATTTTGTCCAAAATACGGTACCGTGAAAAGTAGAAACGCACCTTGAATAAATCTCTGTATATCAATTTATCTGAGCATTTTGTGTGGATTAGTTGTCACCCAGAGGTTGTTGCATTGGGGGTAGTTTGATTTACGAAAAATGTTTTTGTTGCCCAACCCTATTCCACGCCACGAAATAATTTTGAGATGAATGCTATTTTTCATGACAATGCGTCGTGAAATAGATATTTCTGTGTTATTAAAAGTAGCCCGTCAGTCCAACGGATTTTGTCCAAAATACGGTACCGTGAAAAGTAGAAACGCACCTTGAATAAATCTCTGTATATCAATTTATCTTCAGAAAGGCATTTCGGGGAAAAATCCTAATCTGTCTATTTTGTTGATTGTCTTTTTCCAGTGATCGAGCATCTCCCGCAAGAGCTTAAGGATCGGTTTACTGAAATACGTGAGTTGGACCTAGAAGTTCAAAGTAAGAGATTATATTGGCACAATGTAACATAAACTAAGGGAGGATATTTCGGTTTAAACTTTAATTTTTGTGTTTTGTAGATGCTTCAGATAAATTGGATGAGCGCGTCAAAACATTTTTTCAGATGGCTAGAAAGCAAAAATTACTAGAAAGGGATGTCGAGTTTGAGGCAATTCGAAAGGATTACTACAAAGTTTTGGACAATGCAGGTAATGTAGTCAGATTTTTACATTTGCTGGATGGTGCTGTGAGAGTCTGATCTTCGGTATCATTTATTCATTGCAGATGAAAAGGTAAACCAAACCAATCAACTCTATGATCTGGTTGACCGCTACTTGAGAAAGCTAGATCATGAGTTGCATAAATTCAAGATGGAACTGGAAGCCGACAATGCAGGAATTACTGAAATCTTAGAAAAACGTTAGAAACATTAATTAAACATTCGTTGTGATAATCTGGTACACAGTAGTTATAAGGCGAAAGAATTCAGTAATAAGAAGGGTCATGTCATTGTTATTGTATTTACAGGATCGCTAGAAATGGACGCACAAGAAAAAGAGAAAGAAACACGAGAGTTTCACAGTCAAAAGGAGAATCGCTATGTCATTGTTATTGTACAGGATCGCTAGAAATGGACGCACAAGAAAAAGAGAAAGAAACACGAGAGTTTCACAGTCAAAAGGAGAATCGCTATGTCACTGGGCAGATAATAATAAAATCCGAAAAGAAATCAGAGCGCAAAAATTCTCATGAAAAACAGGGCGCAACTGGTCATCACAGCGCTCATGTCAGCGGAACGTCTACCCCAACGCTAGCGTATAATCTTGGGCATATGGGAGCTGGAGGCAACGCAATCGCAGCAGCAGCTTCGCAAGCTATTGCAGCCACCCAACAGGTATGGAGATTATTGATGAAGATACTCTTTTTGTTTTCAATCTCCATACATATACCAAACTTGTTTATACACCTCTTGTGTCACGATGCTTTACATGGTTGTATTAATTCAAAATGATAGATGCAACAAGGAAGACGAACGGCTAGTTTGAAAGCGTCGTACGATGCAGTTCATTTAGGACTTCAAACAGCCGAATTCAGCGTGGGCAGGGAACTTCTAGTCAATGCAGAATTACATCAAGCTGCTCAGCAGGCACTGGCGGCTACCACCTCCGACCGGAATGTATCTGAGCAAAAGCGCAACAAAAGGTAAATTAATCATTTTACGCTATTGAGAAGCTGCCCATCATGTACATGTGTATAATTATATTTGGTTGCTTTATACAATCACAATGCGTTATATTCGAGACTTATGAGTCTACTAATTTAGTGATTTCCTACTTGACATAACAAGTTACGTTAAAACTGACATTTGGTGCATGGTTTATTCAGGAAATCACAACATACTCATCATCAAGAGTTTTTGCCTCAACCTCCAGAAGATGTAATTGATGAACCTGTGGTAATGGACACAGAAACTAGCGAGTGGCAATTCGCCGATCCAGCTGAACCCCGCTACTGTCTTTGCAATGAAGTCTCTTACGGAGATATGGTAGCTTGCGATAATCAAGATGTAAGTGTAGCATTTCCTTTTTATTAGTAGCATAGTTGTGTGGATGATTTTTAGTCAAACGGAACATTTTAAGCTACAGCCATAATTGTTTTGTATTGATTTAATTAGTGCACAATTGAGTGGTTCCATTACGGATGTGTTGGAATAACACAAACTCCTAAAGGCAAATGGTACTGCCCATCATGTTCGGCTACAATGAAGAGAAGAGGGAGACGGTGATTGAAGACGAATCCCCGCTACGATTTGTTTGAGATGAGAACGTAAAGTGTAGTAGCTTCCTACAAAGTACAAACCTATCTTTATAAAGTTAGGTCTGCCGGCTGACATTTTAAGCAAAGGACTCTGATACGATGGTATGGCGGGCATTATTATAAAAGTAATCATTGGTGCAGTTGCAATGAAATACGTACCAAATTGAGGTCTTTAATCTGGAGAGTTGATTAATGAATACATATTGAGAGTGTTTTCGAAGTTATTTATTATTTATTAAATTATAAAGTTGCACTTTGATTATTTTATAACTACTAGTAGCTGTTAGGTTAGGCATAATAAATTGTTGACACAGTTATGGTGTAAAATTTGATGAGTTAATTTTGTATTGAAGCTAATAAAAAATTTATTCGTCCGACGAATAATTATTTCAAGAGCAGCCAATTTATTGCATATAACGTAATGTAGTAGTCGAAGTAAAAGTCTATTTATGAATGTAGCATGCGAAGTTCCTGAAGTCTCAACTGATTAATGTGAAACTCTTGAATCCAATTTCGTATTGCATTCTTTTCAAAGCCTCTTGCCGATACAACCGAAGGAGGGTCTAGGGGATTGCTTGCTCTTAAGTCCAAATGATGCGCAGCATCGGGCATCACAATTGCAAGCAATGAATCTGATAAATTTTGAAGCACTCCATAACCACTCCAAGGATCGAGTAATCCATTGCTGCAAAAGAATCACAAGACGCACAATGAGAAATGATGTAACGTTTGCACTTGATGTAGCTTACTTCACTGAGATTGTAGAAAGTATTTGGCCTTGAACCTAAAGACAATGTTTGAAGCACCAAATATGTTTCTTCCTCCAAAATAGACATCCAATCTTTCTGGTTGAGGTGTTACGCTGAAATCGTGTTGGCATTGCGAAGCAAAATCTTCAAAACTCCACTGCTGAGGTTCAAAAAAGTCATCAATGCCATTGTCACAGGAGGGATCGAGCAGTTCTGTACAGCTCTGGAAGTTAAATGACTCGCTGTCTGATTCGCTGAAAGCTGTATTCGTTTCGGCGATATTTAAATAATCCATGCAGGCAGTTGTTCCCGAGTAATTGAAGTAAAGATTGATCCCCCCATATAGTTTAGCTAGTAAAGCCTTGTCTTTGTTCATTTCATTTACTGGGGTCACGTCTGTAAGTTTGTTGCAGAATTCCTGCAGACAATTATGTATTAATTTTTAATGACTTAAAAGCATAAATATACACAGACTTCAATTAATTGTAACACATACTCTAACGGGATGTCCTGGTAAATCTTGGAAAAAGTTGGTAGGGTAGGGATAGTTAACCATTCCCATTGAACTATACATAATTTGTAACCAAGATTTAAGGGCGGTGACATTTTCTAGCGTATTGACCGGGGAACAAAGTTTCCAACAGCTCTTCAACCACTGTTTCCCTTCGTCTGTGAAGAGGAAGGGAAAGTATTTTTTTTTACATGAGTTGGCCGTTCTTGTACGTAAGGAGCTACTGTGACTTTCACCTGTGACTGATAAATTATTAATAGAACTCCAGGAAGTCTTTATGAGATCGGCGCATTTGGCAGATTCCGCTGCAAACACTTGCTTGAGAGTTTTATCATGCACCTCACACCGTCCTTCTGTGAGGAATAATGGAGCGGAAGACGCAATCCCACTTTTACGAATTCAACAAAACACGATACAAATCAATAGCATAATATATATAAATACTGTGAATTTAGGTTGTAGGTATGTGGCGAATACAGTACGATGATTGTAAATTTCTAAATGACTTGATACGAACCACTATAAATTATCCTTACCCTTGGACAATATGGGGATACTTCATGCGAAGATAAGCCGTCAATTGACCGCCATAAGAGCCTCCAAATGCAATCACTGGGCATTGCTCAGCATCCATGGATTTCTTTAGCCATACAATCAATTTTGCAAAATCGGCAAGCACTTGTTCCACAGTCAAGTACCCGAGAACATCTCGCTGTATAAAAGAAATCAAAGAAACCTTCGGTTTTCAGTATTTTATAATACATAATAATGCCCATGAGTATACTTGCTATGTAGAGAGAAATGGAATTGTGAGTCTTGCCAATTTTCGATCATCCACACTGGAGAAGGGGGATTTACCAGGAAATGATTTCCCATAAAATCTATGCTCGGCAAACACAACGAGTGCTCCAAATTCCTCAGCGATTTCCCACATGAACCCTAAAACAGTTCAGTTCGGGATTTACGCAATGCTATTATATTAAAGTACTTACTCTATACGGCAAAAGTGGGACATGGGACATTTCGTATACAAGTTTGGGCAATTTGTGAATGAACAATGAGCATTTCCTGTATTGCAGTAAATTACCTGTATTTTCTGCAAATGATTCGATATTTCCTTCATTTCCAGTGTAAATGAATATTGGCCCCTTTCCCACTCTGTTCCAGTACGTATCATTGTACAGATACCTCAGCATAAGTGTTTGGTTTACAGCAAAGCTGAAATGATCCAACTGGATAAAATACATTGAAAGATTTGGGATTTATATTTCCAGTCCCATTTCTCTTTGTCTACGAGACGTAGTAAAAAGGAAGGAGCGTTCATTCGCTAAAGCCATTAGCGATAATAACAATTTTGTTTCTTACAGGCACTTGGAGAAAATTTGTCGCATACGAATACCTTGCGACAGCTACAGCAGATCGTGATAAGTGAAATATGACTGCTGTCAAGATGAATTGCGTAGGCGTCATTGCAGGTGGTCGTTTTTTATTTTCTGATAGAACAGCGACGGAGCGTCTCACTTTTTATTTGCCGTTTCGGATAGAATAAGAAAATCGAGTTTGCTCCTTCCAGCGAAATCAGTCTCTCCATGCACTCTGACAATAGCCGAGCCAATGACTATTACCCAGTAAAGTGCATTTTTACTGTGCTCGTGTTTTGGTGAGGTCACAAAAGCCTTTGGAAAATGTCATGAAAAATGAATTCATTTCTGAGTTTTCTACAACCGCCAACCGTCCATCTAAAATGATCAATCTACCATTCCAAAGACATTCTGGGAATAAGATCAACATTTGTATGCTAATACAAAGTAAACTGACGACAATCCAAGGCGCGAACTTTACATGAAGGATGAAATAAGTGATAGTTTTTTTTTACTCACATCAAGTTTTCAAGTTCAATATATTTTAATACTTGCTTTTTGCTTAGTCTATACTCTATATAGTCATATAACATGTATGTCATTATGCATGTAAATTGAAAAGTTCACCTGCGTATTCCAACAATAATGGTAACTATAATAATAATCTTATTTGTGCTTTTTACTGTGACCATTCGCAATGCCATTTTTAGTTGGCTTATGAAGCGAAGATTTGTCATTGCTCAGCGCAAGCTGCATTCCCCACAAGCCTATGGAAGCAGCATACACTCCAACCAACAGTTGTTGCATCACCGATCCAATACCAGGACTCATTAGAACATGGGCAATAACAATAAGACTTCTCAATATCTCGGTAAGCTCCCCAACACGACGATCTTCCAAAATGAAGCCAATGCTCGTCAACGACGCAAGCATGAAAACGACCACGGAAATGACCGTGATCTGGCTGAAAGGCTGCCACAAAACAACAATTGTATCATCAATGAAGTTTGTCTAACATTTTCTTAAAGTCTAACTTTAGCTTTGAAACTTGTTCCATGCATTACATATTCATTTGTAGTAAGAACGTGGAACATGGCAATAAGAATAGTGAAGTGAAGTCCAGCATACACATTCTTCCAGGTTGGTAACCGAACATGAAAAACTTCTCGAGTAGGGAACTGTAAGAGAAACATGGAGTTATGTGTTGTAAACTTAAGCCGCCGTGACTTGAGTGAAAATGCGTCATTGGAAGCAGATTATTATTACGCTCCTTTATATCATACTACTAGCATTCGCATTCTTAGCGTTCTATAATAGTATCTATAGAATTGAATGCAAAGCTAAAGTTTTGTGTAAAAGTGAAATTATTGAACCTCTGGGACATCGTTTATATCACCCAGCCGAGGCTTTCCTGGAGTCCAGCCAGGTCCTTTCAAAGCAACGGATATTTTGTCCTTCCAGTTGCTGTACTCTTTCATCCGATTCCATATTTTTGGGTAGTAGAAAGTCTATTTGCAAATTTTTGATTCAATTTTCCTCTCTTAGTTTAATGGTGCCGGGGAATGAATACAAGTGGGGACATAATGACATTGACAGCAGAGAGAGAGAGGGGGAAGACGTTTACAGCCGTCATAATGGTTATTTTGTTAGTAACCTGCAACCAAAATGGATTGAATGACTTGACATCTTCCACCAGCCCGTAGACTATTTTCTCCCCAGGCTTTTCCTCTGCAAATGTGCCGAACATCCGGTCCTAGACGTCATAGAGGCAAACAAAACGTGAGCATCTCGACGAACTTATTATGCATGTATACATTTTATAGAACTAAATTCTCATATGCGCCCCTGTCCCTGCGTTCAGCGTATAAGCTAAAAAAAGACTCCAAAGTTCTCTCAAGATTGAGCATAATAATAATAACCATATAAAGCAGAGATACATTGGGAAAAAAACTTTCCCTGGCACAGCGTTCTCTGATAATAATTGGAAGAAACATGTGGAAGTTGCGAACTTGAACTAACCCATATAATGAGCACTCCAGCATAGTTTTTATCCAGACAGTAACGGTTGCTTCCTACAAAGTCATATATAGAGATACAAAATGTACAGATTTTTACTCTTTTTAAAAACCAAAGATCAATAATATCGCTGGAAGCAGTCTGGCTGCACACGACTACGACCAGTACTTCACTCAAACAAGCTCTCTGTGGGAACTTGAATGCATAATGTATGTTTCGTGAAGGCACAAAATGATAAGAGGCTTTGTCCAATTGGCTTGCAGCTGCCTGGTCGTTTTGTGCGGCCACACGCTATATTTGCGACACTACATCTAGAAACCACACGGGAATTCCAGTTATGTATGTTTACCATGATGAATTCGATGATGCTTTGGAGTGTTGAGTATCCACTCCAGAGGCCCAAGGGATTCAATGACCTCGGTGTGAATCCAAAATTGGAAGAGCAAGTTGAACTG
>JAHZMW010001587.1:0-13682 GCA_027743745.1 Alloscopus bannaensis | reverse complement strand
TTCTCAACTCAGATATCAACGCAATACGTTTGTCGCATTCACCACATGACTTTTTCTGGGACGGATCTTCTTGAACTAAGGCTTCGTACTCTGCCACTGTATTTTCTAGCTGGTTAATTCTCTCTTGCAGAGGCTTTGAGATTACCCCATCGTATTCCAGCTCATACGATTCCTTCAATGCCTTTAAGCCATCTCGATCCTGAAAAATTATGCATAGATAAGTTATGCGATTCTCTACCGTCTTGATCGCTTTATACATTTTCAACTCTACATTCAGTCAGTATTTCTTAAGTATCTACCTTTGTAATCAGAGTGAGTCTCCGAGAAACTTTTTTCATCTCCTGTGACTGATTCTCCTTCTCTGCTAAAAGGCCTTTGATCTGCTCACGAAGTGAATTTGTTCCTGATTGTACTTTGGTGATTGTTCGTTCTCGATCGGATATCCTAATACGAAAAGATTAAATAATTTTTTTTTCTAATTTCTCTCTTGGTTTGATAAGGTCTGGTTGACTGAATTTAATCAATTAGTTGTAACATCTTGCAAAAACACTAGACTATGACCTTGAAAGATCAAGTGGGTGAATAGATGTAACTTTTGATCTACGATATTCTAAAACCATTGCTGTTTTAAATTGTAACAGAATGGGGAACAATATCGATACTTAACGCTGCTCCAGATAAACCACAAACCAACATTAATATTCTCGTACAAATTTTGCTTACGTGAGTTTTAAGCTGGAGGTCTCATGCCTAGCTTCCAGCAATTGATTCTGAATCTGCCTAATAAAAGCTTCAAACTTGGTAGAATTTGTACAATCCGGATCCAATTTAAAAGCTATTGACTTCCATGATGACAGCTCTGCATGAAGGCTGGCCTTTTCCGCTTCAACTGCAGTTTTACTCTCCAACGATGATCGTAAGACTTTCACCTCTTCCTCAAACGTGCAGATCTGCTCCTCCAACAGCATTTCCTTCTTCATAGACGATATCAGCATTTTATTTTCGTCCCTCATCTTCTCCATTGCGTTCATAAGTCGCAAATTTTCGCTCTGCTGCTTCACGTATTGGTTTTCAAAATGCTTTAACTTTACTTGCAAGTTATCTGTGGAGTCTCCTGGACTTGGTGGTAGATCGTATCGGGCTTTAAGTTCGTTGTATTTTGTAATGACTGCCTGAGCGGCCTTCAACTCAACGAGATACTTTTGCAACTGTTGTTCTTTTAATTCTAGTTGATCGCGAAGAAGTTGTGTCTCCATCACCCATTTTTCAGCGCCCATTTCAGTCTCCTCTAAACTGGCTGTTATCTTTCGCAACTCGTCAGACTGCTTTAATGATCCCTGTGGTTTATTGAAAACGGGTCATAAAAACTGTGGTTAAGCGATTAGATATACAAAACGTATTTACAGAAACACGTGATTACCGATTCAAACTTTGTCTTCAGCTCCATATTCTCCGATTCAAACGTCCTCATTTTTGCTTCCAATTCACCAATCTTTTCGCAATGAGTTTCAGTTTGTTTGTGAAACTTATCTCGAACCTCTTCCTCTTTCTTGCTTAGCCTAGCTAACTGGTCCTTTAACAACTCCACCTATAAACACAACACCAAAATGCTCAATGCAATGTGTTTCAGTTTGTTTGTGAAACTTATCTCGAACCTCTTCCTCTTTCTTGCTTAGCCTAGCTAACTGGTCCTTTAACAACTCCACCTATAAACACAACACCAAAATGCTCAACTGTGCTTATATAATGTGAAATGTTGTCTACCTACGGATCTACCTCCAATCCAACCTTATTGATCAGTTAGATCACCTAATATTGACCTGAAAAAAAATCAGTTACATATAGGATTGTCATCTACCTGATCCTGTTGCGTCACGCATTTTAGATCTCATCTCATTCTGCGAACTCTCATAACCCACAATTCTCTCTCCGTTGGATCTCTTGATTTCAATTATCTGGTGTTCCAATCTACTATTCATGGCCCGTGACTCAATAAGCTCTCCCTGTGTTTGTTGCAATAATCTTTCCAAGTCACCTGAAACCAGAACAAGTTGTTCAACATAAAATTACTAATGAAGGTTTCAGGGCCTGAAATTCAGCAGCCTGCTAGCAAATACATTACATACTAATATTAAATTCTATAACTGAGGGTGAATGCATATAATATAAAATTCATCCCTATTTTCTCACAATCAATCAACCGCAACTTACTTATCTTCTTGCTCTGATTCTCTTCGTCCATCATTTCANGCTCTGATTCTCTTCATCCATCATTTCACCAAGAATACTCAACCTCCTTCTCTTAAACGCTGGACGAGCTGACTCTGAGCCCCCAAGAACTGACGGCTCCAGGAATGTATCGTCCTCAAAATTGATTCTCCTCATGATTGTTGCCGAGTCTGGAACAGGCGACGGAGTGAGAAACGCCTGTCGCTTCTCCAGACTCGCCAGGTACTTCGAGATCGGGGTTTCCTCATTTCTATCCATCTTCAACAATTATATTCACTCTTCTCGCAAAACCTTCTGCGGCGGCAGGCTCCTATCCAAATAATACATACAAAATACACTTTATCAATACACAAACCTAAATCTAATATCGAAATTCTTATCAGATATAACTTACCACTCACCTCCACCGCACAGGACCAGCCGAACTAGTCAAAAATATTATTGCTAATTTCCACCACAAATTCTCTGTATTTTCCACAACTCAGCTAACACCGAACCTCTTCACAACTCCAAAACAAACTTTAATATTTAACGCATCATTAAACTCAAAAACAGTTGTTCTTCGAGAGTGATGAAGCATCACAACTAATAAAAATGTGTGAAATATGAAATGATATCAGCGGCCACCCTCTGTGCTCTGGCTCAGGAAGACCCATCAAAAAATGCACAATTTCAATACAAAAAAACAGTCACATTTTTTGGCGCAATCTCAAGCTCAACGTGTGTGTGCACTCGTCTTTTGTTTTGGTTTTTTATGTGAACGACGAGATTCTGTCATCAGTCTTCTCTGCTCTTTTTGTGAGAAACCCGCAACAGTATTGTTGGGTTAGGTTGTTCTTGCTGAAGTTGCATAAGTTCCTCCAGCAGGTCTGGAGTTATTGAAGAGGTGCCGGAATTCTGACATGTAATTGCGATTCGGTAAGTTTGGTCGAGGTTGGTTAATTCGCATGCGAGTGCTTTGTAATTGAAAATAATTTAATTTGTCATTTTTTTGACTGTAGGTTGCAGAGGAGACATTGTCAGTCAACGTGCATGGAGAATGCGGATGGTGGATGATACCGGTTTTTGCGTCAATTGCTCAATTAGTCGACTGTGATTTTAATTACTTCTTGTACGGAAGTCGCGCCTGTCGCAGTAATGCCGGACACCTGCGGTGGTGCTGCAATTACAATTACCTCGAAGATGACAGCCGTGAATCGCGCTAGGAAGAAGCTACTTCCCATTCGGAGATCCGGGTGGAATGGCATGTCTTTAGGCTATGACGCTGAGGAGGAGTACTTGAAGAACGTGATTAGGCAGGTAGTGGTGGGCAACTCGGAAGGAATTAAAGTGTCCACCTCTCTTATGATTTATGGCTCGCCCGGATGTGGCAAGAGTTGGGTAAGGACCAAAGATGAGAGCCTATGATTTGAAGCACACGAAAGGTGTTGAAAGTTAAAGGAGGCAAATAAAATGCAAATTGTGTTGATTGCAGTTCGTGGATAAGGTAATCCAACAAGTGGCCGAGGAATGCGAGAACGGAAGCGACAATGAAACAGAGGGGAGTGAGAGAGTGATGTTTGACATTGTAAAATTGAATGGTGTGTACTGTTCCAACCTGCAAGATTCTGTTCAGGAAATATGTAATGGTATCCTTGATAGCGCCGGAGATATCATGGAAGTCTTGGGCGTGAGTGAGACGACTCCGTTCGATGGTAAATCAAGATTTACCTTGCGTGTGTTATGTAGTCATTTGCAGATTTCTCATGAATTTTTTTTAAAACAATGTATTTTGCGTAGAGCGATTGGAGGCAGTCTTATTTTATCTGAAAAACAAGCTACAGGACTTGAAGAAAGCTCTCGTTATAGTTATTGACGGAATGGAAAAGTTTGTGGATGACTCCAGTCAACGACTGTTATACAACCTTTTCGATATTAGTGCCAACTCGAGTTTTAGAGTTCCCATATGTGTTATTGGAATAACTCCTTGTGTTGATATTCTCGACTTGTTTGAAAAGCGTGTCAGGTCGCGTTTCTCTCATCGTCAGATTAATCTGATTCCCAAGATTGAGTTTCCTGTCTATCAGCAGTGGGCTTTAACTTTGTTATCGCTGACAGTGGGTGACTTTTACATTTGTTTCAGTATTATAACTTGACTGTATATTTACACATTTAAAAACCTTCAAAATGATTTTTCCTTTGGCAAAAGCAGAACAAAGATGAACATCAAGCCTGGAATAGGAAGGTGGAAGAAGTTCTTGGAGACAGACAAGTCGTCATAATTTTGCGAGCACTCTACGAGGGGGACAGGTCAATAGGGCAACTGAAACGACTTTTGGTATGTGCAGATCGAATCCATTCTTTAATATTTAAGCACCCGAGTATGTGTGGGCGGTTTTAATTTAACTATTTTTTCTACGTCAACTTTCAGTATGTCGCAACCCTAATGGTGGACGACGAGCTTACTCCGTCTTGTATCTTAGATGCATACTCTCAAATATTTGGGATGCAATGTCATGTGCTGATGGCATTAGATCTGCCGCTTAGTGAGTTAGTTGTGGTAAGCAGTTTATTTAAAGTACATAATTTAAAGTGCAATTTTAAAGTACATAAAAAATTACAATAGGCTTGTACGTAGGAACAAAATACGGTTTTAATTAGTTTAACTTGGTGTGTTTGCAGCTTCTTGGGATCTACAAGAAAATACAACGCAGCCTACAGGCCTGGCAGCCAAGTGAAGTGTTTGAAATCATTCGCAAGCCTTATGCGCTATACCAGCTTAGGAAGGAGGATTTTATCAAAACAATTATGCGACTGCAGGTGCAGATAATAAAAGTTTGTCAAAGCATTAATAAGCTCCGTTACTGAATTGCATGGTCTAATTCACATTTTATCCGTCGCAGGATTTGGAACTCATTGTGGGCATCCTCGGGAATCGAAGCAGAAACATACACAACATCATGGATTCGTACTATAAATGTGAAATCTCCTACACAGAGTTCAAGGATATCTGGGCAAAGTATCCTAATCTTCCCAGCTTTTTCAATGAGTATCTGTAGTTTTTTTACGTGTTGAAGAAACATTAATTTTATGGTTTTTCAAAATATTCATGAGTACGAGCTGGAGAAACCAAAGACTGACTGATGTTAAACATAAGATGTTCTTGAGCGTCAAGTCTTTCAGAAGGGCGATGAATAGTTTATTTTTATTATACATGTATGAAATCTACTATTCTTGCGTAGCAGTGTTGAAGTCAGCTCACCTTCAGTATGTTCATATATAGCTCGTCATTCTATTTAAAGAATGTAATCGTAACGTAGGAATCAGGGAAAGTACTCATTTTCCTGAAGTGGCGTGCGTCAGCCCATTTCCGGTGAAAGCATGCTTGTTTTATGGCGTATGCAAAACCGTTTCGGTGAGTCCACATGAGATGCCAGAGATGCCTTTGAAAGTTTCCATGAACTCTTGTACAACGTATCACTATAATAACTCCATTGTGTCTTTACTATACATGCAATAAACGTGTGTGATGGTGAAGTGAAAGTAAACACATTTCTCCTCCCTACTATATCCTTCAGAATCATCGCAGAATGACCACGTGTATATAGACTTTTCCGGTTCGCACACAAAAACTAGGGCACGTCGTCGTAAACCCTTGTGGCATGAGAAAAAACAAGATATCGATCGTTTTATGCAGGGAACTTTTTATAGCTTTCTTCTCTCCTTCGCATAGTGCCTAATTCTTGGGCTGTGCATACAACGTAGGCACACACACGCGACATGCTTTATTAGGCATTTCGTAGTGATTCATAAAACTATCTTATATTGTTATAGAAGGTATCGGGAGTTCTCGGGTAGTGCATCGGGTATTACCCGCGTTGCAACCGAAGGTTACTACTTGTGTAGGAAACAGAAAAGGGTGGCTTGCGTTGGCTTACTAAACTACTAACACATATTTTTGCACTCACACACACTCACGCTAATTTTTGACTCAAAAATTAATAGTAATTACCAGAGTGTTTTAATCGTGTTCGTCTACCGAAAGGAATTCAAGAGAGGTGGTCGGGAAAATGTGGTCGACAGTTACCATTGTGAATGAAACCAATTGCATCCTGAACGTTGCCTTGAAGTTGGCAACCCCGTTGTACTATGAGAACAAGGTTATGCCAGGACAAAGCGTAGTAAGGTTAGTTGTTTCTCTTGACTTTCACCTTTCGAATGAATTACCCCCCTTTTCCTTTTGCTTTCTGTTAATTGTGTATTCTTGATGTTTTTCAGAAAAGTGGGAAAGGTGCTTTTCACGGTGGAGGCGAAACTATGGAACGGAGACAATACCTACGATGAGGTTCGTGACATTATAGCACCCATCACCATGATCTCCTCTGCAGCATTATCTGGTGCCCGTGGCCTCGCAGCAATGGCGTCAGGTCATGCAGCCGAGGAAATGAAGACAAGGGGACAGTTCTCAATGGGGAAAGTGCTGTTGCCGGAGGGATGCTCTGAAGATACTGAGAAAACGATCAAGACATGGATTTCCGACTGCGCAGTGAGGGGACACGGCTATTTCATGGGTTCTGACCGAACCATTCGAGTCTCCGGAGGTCCGATGGCGGCGATTGATGAAGAAAATGAAACTCAGTATGTGGAAACCTGTGAGCCATTTGTGTTGCTTCACTGACCTGGCTAAATGGAGACAAGGATTTGGTGAACATTTTGTGCTTTTACAATACAACAACATTGTGCAAAAAATGAATCTCTCTCAGCAAAATCCTCAATTAGTCCTTGCTTAATACTGTAGGTTACTGCCATAAACCTTATACATATTGTCAAGTACATCAAATATCAAAAAGATTGCTGTGTTTAGCAAACCCAATCCGCCTAAGAATCGGGATTTACTCTTTCAGGAAATTTTAGAACCAGGCATACAGCAAAAGTAGTCGTCAGCCAAAATGTAGAAAGTGTATTACTACATAACCTATAGCGCTCATTTCTCGTCTCCCCATATCATAAAAATTTGAAATTATCCAAATTCTCAAAGTATTGAACTCTGCGTATTTACTACTGCGAAAGCTGGAGAATTTACTGGAGATTATCAGTAAGCAATAGAGAAGCAGCAACTTGTTTGTTCGCTTGTGTTGAGCACATGAATATTATCTTGCTGCTTATTCTTCCGACTCCGATCAAATCTGACTGTTTATTTTTGTCAGAAACTGAATCAGTCTTGTTGCTTCCTGCTTTGTATAATAACTGCTAAAAAGAGCATGGATCTATAACTGTTTATAATTAACTGCATGTAATTATTGGAAAGGACGATAAAACAATATAAGAATCATAGTCAATATCCCTTGTTGCGGGCTGCAAAGAGAAAGTTTGTCCTATGATGCTGCTGCGCTGTCCTCAAAAACTACATTCCATTTTCTCAGTCTGTTTGGCCTTTATCAGAGACTTCTATTGACCTATTATATAGAAGATACATTGAAACCGTGAGGGATCACATTATTGCTTTATGAGTACTTAAGCATGACGAACTAATTAAAACAATGAAGAATCGTAATGTGATTTGAAATGAGTTTGTGAATCTCCATTGACTAACTACCTTTTATGTAACTTACTCATTTTTTTAAACGTGAGTGTATGTACTGCACTTGCTCGTAAAAGATTACAAAGTCGAATATGTACTGTGATTTTTCTGGAATGTCAAGGCAAGTGAAGGGAATCGGACTATGCAAAAGACAAAAGTGTCTGTTTTCGTTGTTGTACATACCTAAATAGTAAATAATTATGTTGTTCGTGAATCATATACTAAAGAATATTTTAGGTACCTGCATGGAAGATGACTTCATTTGAATACTGCAAATACTGAATAGGTACTCGAAAGATACTCGAGTAGATTATTGATTTCTTCCGACTGGTACATTTGAGTCGTGTATATTTCCGTATTGTACATAAAAATAACAAATTATATGTATCTACAAATTAGTCGCTGCAATAATCTATGTAATTTTCTGATAATTTAGCAAGTAACAAATAACAAAGACTACTACAATTTTAGATGATTTTTGTTATATAAACTACTGGCGTTACAAAGTAGTCCAGTACTCATTCTACTTTGGAATTTTGACGTTCCAGAAATGCGAGTTGTAAAATGTGTTGTAGCTTTACATAAAGTGAAAGCGAAGTAGTATTATTCTACCAAAACGTAGAGAAGGAAGGTATGTTGTAAATTATAATGCGTATAATTGTGCGACATACAACTTCAAAAAATTAGGTTGAAGCTTACAATAATTACAAATAGACTTTGTCAAAGCACAATGCAGTGCGCGCCATTCTACATGATTGTATATAAGATTAAGTCGAAACTAAATACATCGAGACGATGAGAGAAACTTAACATTCCTTTCAACTCTTATGTCAAAAATGAGCTGTATTATAAACCTAGTTATAAGTGTTGCAAATAAACGTTTTACTATGAGCTAGTATGTCAAAACGTCTCGGTTTATACACCTCTTTCTGGTCATTATCACACGTACTTTCCTAGGCACATCATTTCATAACTAGATATCTACCTATTTTCTCATTCGATGGTCAAAACCTGATGCCAGTCTGTATTTCGCTTGGAACTGGGCTGATTCAGTTCAACTATATCATTCGATGACATTTTCTCAATCTTCATCCTCTGGTATTCTTTGAATAGCTTTCTAAACGTTGCTAGAACTAACCTCATTTTGTTGTTTGCATTTCTACCCTGCAATTCCGAACATTCTAGGGTTCCACTGACGTCTTCTCCTTGATTGAATTCTACAGAAATCTTGCATTGAAAAGCGAGGATGGGCGAGCAGTTAATTGGAGTTGTGCTCAGTTCTTTAAGTTGTCGACTGCAAGCCGTTTCATTCTCTAAGAGCTGTAACAATTCCTGAACTTTCTTATCCACAAACTCTTCTCTCGCCGCGTTGTCCTTAAAGCTTGTCTCTAACCATTTATTTTTTTCACTTACTAAAGTATGGCATTTAAAGGTCAGCTCCAACATGTCTGAATTGTCGTCATTCGTATAACTTGTACGGACGACTCTCGTGTTAGCCATTATAAAACAATTTGGCCATATTTTGTCATGAAATCCTAGATAAATGCTTTTCCACGTTTTCTTCATACACTTCAGCGTTTCAACCACATTTCTCTTGTCATCTCCGACCATCTCTGGTTTAAATTTGGAAATAAAAGTGCTCCTAAACCTCCCCTTCATCCTGTTGGTCAAGACAAATATCTCGGGTTCCTCGTCCTTTTGATCATCCTCCCCGTTATCGCAAATGCTTACTTCTGCTTCTGTTGTTCCATTGCTGCTAATGCTCTTTTCACGTTTCCGCTTTTTCGAGCGAACTCCATTTCCATTCGTTATGGATGATGTGGTGGTGTCTTCACTTTCATTGTCAGAAACAACAGCGCTATTGTTAATCGTTCTAGAAGACCCTACTTGTACGTTTGCGTCACCAACTATAATCGACCCTGAAATACAAAACACAAGGTGCTCATTAAAACATTACAACTTTGATACAGAAACCTTAACTTAAAAATGGGATAAAATAACCACGACTGACTCACATTCTGTCTCCGATATATCACACTTCCTTTTCAAGACTATTGACTCTTTACCAACTTTCAGGGTCTCGGGGTTCAATCGAACACTATGAAGAAGATGCTCCACTGCTTCCCTGTACGAAACAAGTAAATGCTCCTAATTTAACCCTGTCACTTCGTCATCACACAAAAAAATCATAAAATATTCCAAGCTCCTCTGCCTACTTTGTTTCAATCTGGATGACAAACAGTCGCTGCACATGTTCCCAAAAGAGGAAATCAACAACCATTATCGACAACGACTGGAACTTCTTCACAACTTCCGCCGGCGTAGGAACGGACCCAGCGGGCCAAAACACCACCACCGACTGCAGATTATCCTCGTCACTCCAGTTGAGAAATGAGTGGCGTCCGAGCTCCTGATGAGGGAGTTCGAAGAGGTGCTCAAACCACTTCTTGTACATCTTGAACCTCAGCTTGCAACTCGAACAGGAATGAAGCATCATGATGATCGTCTCGAGTCAGCAGCCTAAAATCAAAACAAAATTAACAAAACTGTCAGTATCATCCTTATTTTTGTCGGTGTCAATAATTAAATTTGAAACAAATGTCACAAACCTGCTCACACTCACTTTCCCAACTCTCACCTCACTGACAACTGAACAACTGTCGAATAAATCAAATAAATACAAACTTTACAAGTAACCACTTAATCAGGTCCCAGTCACCTGTCAACACTTATTAAATCGTCCCTTAAATCGTCACTGTCAAATACGTGAGTGCAATACTGGCGTCATGCTCAATGTTCACACAACTCCTTTTACCGCACACATCCACGTGCTTTGGAGTTGTTCCTTACAAAGAAGTCCATATAAAAAACTCAAATCTACGCTACTAGACTACACACACTGTTCAAACTTCCCTGTGTTTATCGCGAGCCTGGGCAAGAAGCACAGAGCGAACAAAAGGACAGCTTCTCATATTGCATATTATCCATGAAAATATCTTCGCATTTTCATCCGCTTTTGTGAGTGAATATAGACTAGACTGAACATGAAGCATGCTGGAAAAAGCAAGTCCATTAAGTTTTAAAAGTTGTCACTTAAAAATTTTGTCGTAGAGTCGTTAGCGTGAATATGTCGACCACAGAACCTGATTGATGGGTAGAGAATAATGTTTGGTAATGTCCATTTTGGAATTTCATTAAATGGAAGAATCAGTGTAATCAATCACAGGACAGTTCGACAGGACTAAATAATTATTGCATGTATACATAGAGTATAATGTATACCTTACAATTTAAAATGATGGGTTTAGTGCTAATGTTAATATTTAACAATTGCTGACCCAGTCACGACATTCATCAATTACCAGCAATCACAGTGGTTGGTCAAGAATTTGTTGGGTTTAGTTAGTGCTAATGTTAATATTTAACAATTGCTGACCCAGTCACGACATTCATCAATTACCAGCAATCACAGTGGTTGGTCAAGAATTTGTTCCGTTCTGTGATTGCTTCTGGTGGGACTGAACTTCCAATATATCGGAAGGTTCTGAAGGGCTTTAGTAACAACTTATAACAAATTATAACAGAATAACAGTTATTCTCGATTGGGAAGCTGTTAATGTTGACACAGCGGGCACCAATGCCGTTGAGCGTTCCATCACGTCTTTATGCAAATTTATTTGGAGATATACGCTGTAATCGTGCTACATGGAAAAGGTGAGCTTAATTACTTGAAGCGTGATGATGTCACGCAACTTCATTATCACTTCCCAATCACAAGAAATGAAGACCTTCGTCATCCGCGTAGGAGCGTAGACCGCTTATCCGTGGTGCTCGGAAATGAAGTGATCAGCTCTTTGCATTTTAATGTGACGGCTTAAGCTAATCATAAAAGTTTGTGTACAATGTTTTATTGAAGAAGTGGAATGACGTGTTTAAGGTCACCAACTCATTTTGCCTTCCACATAGAGTTCATTGTGTTAGGAGTCAGGTGCCATTGCTTCGCTTCGGCTTCACATGAGGACCTTCGTTAAATGAGTACTTGTGCTCGTAATCAGTAGGTAATGGTGTACACGCCTTGGCCTGACATTTACGGCAATTCTGTTCGTTCACCTTTTTTTCCGTTGCCTTTTTAAAGATTTTCTGTGATTTTCTCATAATTGACTACTGAGTTCTAACATTGGAATATTTGCAGACAATGTGTAAACTTTTGCATTTCAGTCAGAGTTGTCAATGTTGGCAGCGAAGGAGGACTTTAATCGTACGATTTATTGTAAAAGTGCATGCAAATCTTCAGAGGATTTTTCAGATTCAATTGAAAGAATTTGTGTCATCCGTCACATCTCCGTGTTTTTCATCAGTACTGTACACTGTATGTAACTAAGTTGGTGACAATAAATCCTGCTTTAGCTAAAACCAACGAGTTAAATAACTCACTTAGGAATCCCATCTCCACCTATTTAAGCAAATAAGACCCAATTGTAGAAATAATGATTCATTCAATCGTTACGTAAAACAGGCGTTTTACGTAATTTATTCTCAATGATGCGTGACAAGCTTGACAATCCAAACACGTCGCTTCCAAGAAAATTTCGTCCGGAAACCATAAACCGTTGCTTTGAATAAAAATAATACTAATATACTCCCCCAATTTCCCCGTTCACCACAAAACCAGCCTGTTTGGAATTTACGAAATCACTCCTTTTGATTACAGCTAAATTCCTGTACTTTCAACTTTGAGATTGACGCAGCGGAAAAGTGTGTCAGCGTACATGTCAAAAGCTAACTTTAATAGTGACTCGTTCAAACCAAATGTGTATTTAAGCTGTTTATATAATTACTAATGCGGCAAGAAAATTGATTTTCAAAAGATTCTCGAAACTATTAACCGTTTAGTACAGATTACGAATGACAAGCATGAAAAATGCATGAGCGTATATGTGTATAAATAATGTATGAATTATCGTTGTCGCATCTTCATCATTAACAATCCATTGTGGTTTTTAGACTCACATCAAGTATTGTTTGCTTGCATACTATTCGCATTCGAGCTGCGTCACCTTAATCATGAGAAGCGTCTGCTTCTGTGTGTATCTGCTTCCCATGCAAACGCAAACCGTAGACCTTCAGCGGATACAATATAGAAGTCTAATTCGAAAGGAAAATAGAGACAAAAAGTCATGCAATACTGCAGCATGTTAAATTAACGTTCACATTCCTCACGAGAATTATCTTTGCCATCATTATTACTATATTTACGTAGTAGGTACGTATCCACAATCCAAATCATTCTCATGCACTCTCTCTAAAACGAACCTTGAATTGAGTTTTTCTACGACCATTGCGAGATTGGATTGCGAAGGTGCTGGAGGCATGTTTTTTCTTGTCGCATTGTTAGTTGTCCATATATCGAGACAAAGTGGACGCCAGCGAGTTGCTCTCTGCCATTTTGCCAAGATCCAGCATTAGAGAGAGAAGGTGGGATGGACAAGAATAAAAGCAACAAGTTCCAATCCGCTGAAAAACACAAAAACCCAGTGACCATTGGAAGGAATGTGGTTTTTGTGACCGCTACAGCGAAAGACTAGGAAAAACTGGATTTTTTGGCGAAACTTTCGCAATATTAGTAATATGCGATACGGCATATTAAAGTGTGCATCTGAAAATGGTGTAATTGCTGAATAATTTGATTATTCCTCACACATGAACATTATCTGTTGTGTGTCGTTGCTGGAAAATGCAATTGTATTAAAAATTCAGTGCCTTAGTCATTCATCGTACAAATCACAGTGATTTCCAATTTTTAATGGTGTGTAGGCCCACTAACTCTTTTATTGTGCCTTAAAAATCTATAAAAATGCGGAATCCAAAGATATTAATTTCCGTTGTGCTCCTC
>JAHZMW010001586.1:3312-24156 GCA_027743745.1 Alloscopus bannaensis | reverse complement strand
CCGAATCGTCCAGGAGGAGGCTGGGGCAGCGGAGGTGGGGGAGGAGGTTTTGGAAATTCTGGAGCTGCTAGTGGAGGTAATCGACCGGGAGGTGGTGGTGGTGGCTACAGACCTGGAGGGAATGGAGGTGGCTATAACACAGGCAACAGTGGCTTCGGAAACGGAGGCAATAATAATGGAGGATTTGGCAGCTCATCTGGAGGGAATTCCTGGGGTGGAAATAATGGCAACAATTTCGGAGGTGGCAACAACGGATTCGGGAATAATAACGGGAACAACAACGGATTCGGCAACTTTGGCTCCGCTACCGGCGGCTACCCAGCTTCTTCAAATGGAGGTGGCGGATTTGGGAATAACAACAACAACGGTTTCGGAAATAATAATTATCCTCAAAGTCCTTCCGGGAACTTTGGCTCCGGAAACAATAACGGAGGCTCTGGATTCGGAGGTTCTGGAAGTGGCAGTGGAGGCAATGGGAATGTGCAAGGTGGCGTCATTTATCCAAACCCTTTCGAAGGTGGATCGGCGCAAGGTGGAAATACCGGAGGCTACGGGTGGGAGCAAGGGTGATAAAATCCGCACAACTTTTGATACGAACACAATATGCCACACATCATGAAAACTGAGACTGATCTACACCATTTTCAATACTAATTAACTAAATGTTTTAAAACATGATTTATTATTTTGTTGTATATAATCCGATTTGTAGAGATGACTCATATTATTTAGAGGGAAGCTACGATTTTTGGTGTGACTATTTTTCGGGTTGAAATATAAATTTTTTGTACATTTTAAAAATCTTTTAAAGCTCTTCTTTTAAAACCATGTTCTCTATTTTCCACTGATTTTTGTAGACGTAGAGATTTCAAAAATTGTAGTACAAAAAGTTGGAAAGAGCTTATCGCGGCTGTAACTGACAACATAATTTTAGTTTTTGTGTAGATACACTTGCATCTGCAAAATTCAATTGGTTACTTTTTATAAGATTTTGAAGGAATGAAGAAAATAATGTTATGTACATCCTCTTAAATAGAAATTGACAGGTGCCGGCGAATATGTCAATAAAATAAGATGCATTTTAGAAATGAAATGAATTTATGGATTAATGGGCTCGCATTAATTTTAACTTGATGTTTGTTGCGTATCTGCAAAAAACTGTAAAATAACAGTCGTCATTTTTAAAATATAAATCATATGCATCACGTCTGCCTTTGGTATATTTTGTGAAAGTGACAATATTTCGGCATGTGTCATCAACCACCAACTCATCAGGCGAACAGAACACCACCAAAATAGTGTCACATATGACGCCAATAATTTTGTCATTGTTGATGTGAAACTTAATTATAGCGACGATATCTAACTCACGATGATCAGCCATGTAATTCATCAAATCAAAAATGTCGAAGACTGGCGAATATTGGAACATTAATCCCCTAAAATCTTGAGTAAATAAAATGAAGTCACGCATGTTGCAGTTGAATTTCAAAATTACACTCTTCCTCAAAAAATCAAGCGTAATCTTGCAGCCTTGCCGAAAACTTTCAGTTTCCTCTTTCCTCGTATCAAAGGAATTATCAGAGATGCATTCACGATCTTCTCAACACATCAAACTTAAGCTTTACTCTCTAGAATAGAATGCACCTAGTTTTTTAATAGCGAAATAATGACAACCTTCGAGTTTCAGAAGCGTTTCAAAAGTAAAATCTGCACAATGCATTACCATAAGAAAAGGCTGCTCATGAAAATAGCAGGTGCTCAAGCAAAAATCACATTTTCTTGCGGCAATCACGACGATATGTATACCCTTTTTCTGACCGTAACGAATTCATAAAGGAAGCTAGAAAAGATTTCAGCGTTTTAAAAGCACGATCATTCTCCCACAAGAGTTCTTCATGAAAAAAAATGGTGCAGTGCTGTGGGTGGGTGGAGCAGGCCGAGTTGCTTTTACAGATTCATTTTCAGAGATGCAGATGCTTCTTTATTATTGCAAACAAGGCGATTTGAAAATGCGCCTCCTTTGTGTAAACGCACCTTCTCAATGTGAAGGAAGGAGAATTTTTACGAGTTGTTCTCGAAGAATTTGAAAAGGCAGTTGAAACGCATCTGTTACACATTCGTAATGATCATGTTCACTCGCACACACCTAACCTCACAAAATCATCATAATTACACCACTCTCTGCGCGAGGAACAAGCACGAGAAGCTTCACAACTTTAAAAATACAATTTTTCCTCTTCCCTTGTATTCGCTCTGTAACGTGCTTAAGTGTGCTCCCTTCGAACTCTAAAAAATATCGGGTAAAAATCGCAGGAAAATATTGAGATTAGCATCAGCATTTTAGATGAGCACAAGGTGTGGTTCCCTTCGCAACTTTGTACAAGTCCGTCAGAGTAATACGCAAGGAACAATTAAGCGACAAAGAATTTTACGAGCGTCTTTTTTCGTTAGAAGAGTGCACTGCTCTACAGCTCTCATTGTTGTGGAAAACATGGATTCGCAATTTAGCTCGAAAAAAAAGTGGAAGTGCAGTAATTATTGTGGAAAAAATTAAAGCAGAGAGGTACTTTAATTGACTCTCGTATTGTGTACATTATTACACTTCTCGTATCACACATTCAGCATTTACTCAGCCGAAGAGATCGAATCGAGTCCATTCATCATCAATTACACTCAAATACACAAGAGAGATAAGTCATCTTATCTTGTATCTTCTAACATTCATCTGAGTACACAACACTCGATAATACTAGTATTTGACCATTTTTATCGTCAAGTTCAGCTTTGGCTCGCGGCTAGAGGGATAATGAGCGGAAATCAATGCACACCTTGACTTCAGCTCAACGTAATCCGAAGTCATTGTCTCTCGACGCGTCTTGGATATCTGAGATGATAAGCTGTGATAGTTGACTGTGATAACAATTAACTCAGAATAGAATAGAAATACTTGGGTACATTTTCTACCAAGTTGTGTGTGCTGAGTTGTCATTTCATTTCCTTCGTTATTAACTCGCTATTAATATCTGTCTAGAAATGGAAAGTTGGGTATGAAAATCTAAAAAGAGGTATTCTTGTGTTTGTAGATTTCTAGTCGATTTGATCTGAGCGAAGGTTAAGACACAAAGGGCAATAACGATATTAGAGAGCCGTTGTGTTGACTACTCTAATTGGCGGTTGTCGCAACGTAATTTTCTACGAATATTAGTGTGTGAACATTCGCGAAACTAATGAGAATGAATGTCAAGAGTTCAGCGAAGAAAATTGTGGTAGTCTCACATTTGCTTGATTTTTAACGTAATAATAACTTTTAACAATTTTTACCCCCTTCCTGTTATATATCTCACACGTTGAGTGAAGTCATAAAAAATCAAACCCTCCTGACCATGGGTGGATGAGTGTACCCAGGAGTCATCGCACTAACCCGTTGTTGGCAAACAAAGTCAGTGTTACGCCAGTCCGCGTGTATCACTCGGCCATTACACAACAACGGATATCATTACAGACAAGAAAAAAAATTGGAAAAAATGGACAAGGTTGGAGGATATGACGACAACTGAGGATCATGATTGAAGGAATCGATTGTTTTGTGTCATCATCAGAATCACTGTGCGTCAAGTTTAGTCGACGTCTGTGAGGTGAAGCTTGAGTGGTCACATTGTTGAACTTGGTGTAAAAAGCCGTTTTGACAAGTGCGGCAGGGGACAGTCCCGTTTTGGTCGCTTCCTTGTGAACATCAAACAAGTCGACTTTTTTGTGTGTGAAGAAGTGTCGGTGAGATTTACGAAGTTCAAAAATGGGGAAGATTTCGGGAATTCTTCCGGTGGTCATTTTGCTAAGTGCGGCGACAAGTTTGGGGCAGAGGTTGCAGTTGGAAAATGGGAGGAACGCGATAGTCAGTGACATTTATGTGAGTGGAGTAATTTGGTTATCGGTTTGGAGGAGTTGATGAGGATTGTTTCCATTTTTTGGAGGGAATATTGTTTGGTTTTTTTCAGAGTGGCTTGTTTGACGGCCTCCAACCCGCGGAGACGCTGTGGATCGGCTCGAACAAGATCAACTGGAGCCCGTTGCCCCTTTTCGAGCAGTTTAAGCAGAGCTTCAAGAACGCCCTCCAACAAAAGAAGGATGACACTATTGCACAAGCAAGGAGCTTCAAAGGACAGCTCAAAGCTGGTTTTGGAGGGGGTGCGGGAGGAGGATGGAGTTCGAGAGATCCGGTGACGGGACAACCTTTGGGAGGTGGTCCTGGTGGATTTGGAGCTGCGGGTGGTAGAGGTCCTGGTGGATTTGGGGGTGCTGGACGATTTCCTGGTGGTCCTGGAGGTGGTGTTGGCGGACCGGGAGGAGCTGGTGGCACTGGTCCCGGAGGCGCAGGAGGACCAGGTGCGGGAGGACCAGGAGCGGGAGGAGCTGGTGGACCAGGTGCAGGAGGAGCTGGAGGTCCAGGAGGTGGCGCCGGCGGAGCAGGTGGTCCTGGAGGAGCCGGAGGGGCTGGAGCCACTTCTGCCGCACCTTCGACAACTTCCGCTCGACCCGTCACAGTATCCACGACCACAGCCGCTTCCGTCTCAACCACCTTCGCTGCCGGCTTAGCCGGTCACGAGGTCTCCACACCAGGCCCTGCCGTCACCCCGATTGTCGACAAGCTTCGCAAAATGACCGAGTGGAACCGTCAGCAAACCATAATGAAAAAAGAAGGCCAATACTACGAGCCCTACGACATGAAAGTCAAACGCAAGAAGGTCCGTCCCGACGACTTCAACGACAGAAGCAGCATCCAAGCAATCATTGAATCTCAGCGAGACCACCCGTCGCCCTACCGCCGCGTCGTGAAGCTCCGAAAGAAGGTCGTCGACGACGACGACTTCGGAGGTCCCGACTGGCTTCCAGAATCAGGTCCCGCAGGCCCCGGCTGGAGCAGTGGTGGCCCCTCCGCCAAAAGTTGGACATCCCTCCAGCGCGGCACTGGTCAACAAATTGACAAAGATTTAGTCATCATCCACCCCGCCAACGCGGCCTACCTCATTGACGACCCCCTTCATACTCAGCAGTCCACCATTCAGCGGAGGTACGAAGTCGCCCGGAGAGAAAAGAAGTTGGGCATGTTTCAGGCATCCGAGTCGATAAACAGTCCGGTCCGAGTGAGCTTCCGGTTTGGGCCTCAAGACGCCAAAGTGAATCCGTACGCGTAGAGAAAAACATCTTTAAAAATTTATTTATTTTTGTGATTTCCGGCCATATTTAAAAAAATGCAGAGTATATATTATTTTTTTGGTCAATCTTCAGGATACAAAATGTCGAAAGTATTTTTTTTCAATATTATATTTGAGGAGTGCAAGGTGACGTTGTCAGTGGTTATCTTAAGTTGGTGTGGGTAAAATTAGTGTTAAGATATAATTTTAATCATGATTCGTTTCAAAGCTGTCTTTTCCTCAATTATTTTGAAGGACTGACATTGTATACTTCAGAGACTGCAAAATAATCTTGAAAAGGATAAAATCATCAGATTCTACACACATTTATCTTAAAAAACCGCTTATAATTCATTTTTTTTCTCAACATGAAATGAGGTGTTAAAAGCTTTAAAAGATAAGCTTCGAAAGGTATACGCATATACGTAGGTATTTTAATAAGAGAGGTTATCTTTTTCAAAGGCTTTTAATTGGGGAGAAGGAAAATACAAAGGTTTTTTTTAGATGTGTTGCGGTAAGGATGTTGTGATTAGCAAGTCGCAGTTGAATGAGTATGAGTGCTAGTAGGTGAAAAAAAATCTTATGTGTAAAAAATCCACCCACCCACACCATGGGCATGGTGGATAAGCCTTTAAAATCGGGTGCTACTTTTCTGTAAACTCATCGTTTTTCAATTAATTTTTCATTTCACTGAAATAGTTGTGTGAAGTCCTTCGTTTTGTTACTTTTAAACGAAACGATCTACGATCTACGGGGAAATTTTTTATTTTACTTTTACTCTTTAAGATGAACAGAAGGAAATTACGAGTTTATTTTGGTTTTGAAGAGTTGTAGTTTCGATACGGTTTCGCTGGTGAGAGTGTGAATGAGTTGTGCACACAGATTTTTTTTTGTGAAATAAAATGAATTTTGATTACAGAGCGCATTGTATGAATGTATGAGAGAGGATTGTATGAATTTTACGGACTTTGAAATAGAAATAATAAAAGCGTCAGGAAGAGAGTTGATTTTCAAGGAAACTTGTGCGTTTTATTCGCAATTAATTGTTAATTTTATATTATTGGCGAGCGCACCGCAGCATAGAGAATGGCTTATCAAAGCATTGTTAAGGTCGAATCTAATTGTTAATTTTATATTATTGGCGAGCGCACCGCAGCATAGAGAATGGCTTATCAAAGGATGTTTTGTTTTGTGGTCGGAAGCATTGTTAAGGTCGAATCACTCTCTCGTATAGGTGAGTGCATCTTATCTTGTGAATGAGTCAGTGCTTATCATGGCACGCACGCGAAGCTGACATGAATGAAACATTTTATCGGCATAAAAGTATTGCCTTGTCATCATCATCCTCGAATGATTCGCGCTTATCATGACGTGTTACGACACGTTGAGAACTTCCTCCAAAAAAATTTAGGTGATGATAACTCAGAGGATTTTTTGTCGTTCTTGTGTAACCATGAATGAAGTCGAGTTACGACGTAGTTTGACGTGACTCAATTCACGCGTCAACTAATTTGTTTCCTACATGTTATAGTATGGAGGTTATCACGTCACATTGCATGATAAGCACAGAACACACTTCCTAAACGAGTAAAATCTTGTGTCAAGCAGAGTTCCGTGTCGCACAAAATTGGGAGTCATGCTTGGTCTAAAAAATTCAGTCATTTTATGTATTTCAAATTTATATTTATATAAAAAATTGGTTACAACAAAATTACAACATTGCTTTAATTAACGGCTTATTGACAGTTTGATGTGCATTTCCATGATTGTATGTAATACTATTTGTACACTATAAACAGTTCTGAAGAAATGCTCCCAGTTGTAATGTGTCGTTGCGTTCTTCAATACTCAATTACAAAAGAATGCCGACTGATCTGATTGGCAATCCTGGATTTCACCAACGGTACTCGTCACGCCACACACAACGCGCATTGTTGTGTCACCACTGATACTCCGATAGTGATCGGCAAATGTCAAACTGTCTCTCTTCTTGTACAACAAAGTCGCGATGAAAATCATGATTATATTGGCAATGTGAGAAAGTTCTCTCTAATCATTACCTCCGCAATACAAAACAGTGTAATTCGATACTGGGATTATAATACCATTTATTTCTGCACTTCTTCAGAAAACTTGATTGTATTATATATCAATATATAACTGTGCAATTCAAATCACATACGCCAATACGCATTGTGTTCTTCAAACAGTATTAAAAATACTTTGCGATTCCCAGCGACATAGTATTCCTGCCATTTATATGTAATCAAATAAAAACGTATTGTTATACATTATATGTAGTATTATCTAGAGATATACAAATGAGACTTCCTTCCCCTTCAAAACATGACGACGAGTTAAGAGCAAAGAAGAGGTTATTTGCTTCTGCCTCCTTTGCCTCTCCCATCGTCACCTCAATGCATTTAAAACAAACATTAGTGCACATTTTTTTCTATAAAAAATATATAGAGTTTCTCACTATATCTAGATTTACAATGATATATTGATACATTGTTCACTTTATATAAAAAATGGGAGAGGGTGAGAGGGTGAGAGGGGGTGGAAAAGCGTGAAGAAAAAAGGAAACCCTTCATTTCACTCTCGCTCCTGATTTCATCAACACTTTCAGTGCAGCCCTTATGAAACATTTGCAATCATTGAGACTACGCAGGCACCTCACCGGGATGAGCTAATCGTGGGGCACCTGTTCACATTTTTTGTGCGTGTTTGAAGGCACGCGATATGCATTCCTCATTCCTTTTCGAGTGCGTCAACGAATTAGTGAGAGACACCTCTGTTCTTCGTCAATTATTCAAATTTTGGACGGATTTGGAGCACCACCCTCGTCACCTCAATGACGACGTTATATAAGGACCTGAGTCGATTGGATAAGCAGTCTCAGCGGTTCAGTTGAGTGGGGACATCATGTCGTGCTTCTCGGGTGGAGGTGGAATCCTCCTCTGCTCAGTCATGTTGGCGTTCCTCCAACCGCCGAAAGTGATGGTTATCGGTGCGGAGGAGACAATCGGGAATTTCTCTCAGAGTCCAACGAATCACGTAAGGAATTTGATGAGCTTCAAATTGCACCAACTTTTTAGGTCCTGAAATTTAAAACATTGTTTTCGGTTCTTAAGGAGGAGGTCTTAACGAGAAAGGGGACGGCTTACTCAGTCCAACTCACAAGCCCGTCCGGAGGTGGCGACGACTTTTGGGTGGGGTCCCATCAACTCGAGTTCAAGCCGCATCCGCTCCTCATGGCGCCACAGGCGACTTTGTCGCCGACCGCACAAATTCCTATCATTGAGCTAGGAACCGCCCCTCCAACGGCGTCTACCCCGATTATCACTTCGGGTTCTAGGGACATGTCGAAAGAGGACGTGATACTCAAAGGGGGTGGCGAAGCGAACAAAAAGAAGACTCGGACCAAGAAGTCACGAGATCAGCGGCGGTTGGTGCATAGGACGTTGTGGGACAAAGCTGGAAATCGGACGGCAGCCGGGAAGGCGAGCTATGTTGTTAAATCAGAGCCAGAAGTGGTGGTCACTGAAGATCCGGAGGAGGAAGAGGAAGGCGTCACAGTCATCACTGGAGGGAGTGACGACCTCAGTCCATTCGGAGGGAGGAAGGATGAGTCCCTCTTTTCGGGAACGACGTGGAACATTAATCATCCAAAAAATCGGTTGATGTCCTCCGCAAATTTGCAACAGCTCCAGCAGCAGCTTCAGCTCCAAAATTTGTTGGCACAGCAGCCCCAGTTGTTTCCTCCATCGTCGCCTGGCTTCACACAGGTCGTGGATCCTTTTCCGATGCCGTCAGGGCCGCCGGAACCGGAAATGATGCAGTTTAGCCAAGTCACAGGGCCGGCGGCTGCGGCGTCAAGTGCGGCAGGGTCGGCGGGGCCAATTTTCCTTTATGTGCCTTCCACAAAGCAGGCGACAGTAAGAAAATCACTTACTCCAAAAAAAATCCTCAAAAATTTCAATAAATGTTGATTTTTAAAATATTTTTCTCAGAAACAGCCGACAATGATCCCAATGAAGACTGCGTCAGGGGCAGGATTCACCATGAACTCGATTCCCATGGAGTCGATGTCGAGTCCCATCAAGATTTACGGGTGGGCCCCACCTCGTCCCTCGGTGTCCATTGTGGAGCCCCCGCACATCGTCCCGAATCCCCAGTATCTTCGCAACAATCTTCTTCGAGTCGTCATGGACAAGTTGGCCATTGTCGGGAAAAGTCTGCCGATTCCGTTTGTGACCAAGTATGGACACTCTCACCACCACCATGTGGGTCACCACCATGCCCACTACCATCACTCCCCGCCGGTGCCTCATCGGTTGTACAGTGCGAGCGGGTATCATCCGCTGGCGAGACGAATGTAGAAAAAATGGACGCGGTGACTAAAACAGAATCTCAAATTTTTAAAATAGGCTTTATTTCCAAGTACAAGTTTTTTCCCAACGAGCTTCACATAGTTCCAAAAAGTCGAGTCAGATTTTGGAGAATAATTGTAAAGTACCTAAGAATAGTATTACTGTGAAACACTATTCTGCTGAATAAATGTTTTCCAAGTTATGAAATGCTAAAATCAATACATTTTACGATGCACCTCAACTTTTATAATTTACACAATCGGTAAAAATTTTCACATTCATGAAAGTATGTTTGTTTGGGTATTAGTTTAGTAAAAAAGATGGACCTAAGCTGTTAATTGTATGACGCACCCCCAAAAAAATTCCGGACGCATTAAACTACTCGTTAAATGACTTCATATAAATGTTATGAAACATACAATGAGAATATATTTCACAACTGAACTTTTTGTTGAGAAACATTGTGCCTGTGTCATTTATTTTAAAAAATATTAAACCAGCGGCGACTCTGAAAATAGTAGTCATTTTTGCTTCAACACTTTAGAATTGTGAAGGGAACAAGTTTCATTAGTTTTCAACTCATATGATAACTTTGCTCAGTATGAGTTTATTTCTGCGAATGAAGAAACGAAAGTGAAACGCTTCGAGGAATGCTTGATTGAGAGGATTGTGCGAAAACAACATGAAGAGAAGTCAAGAATTTTCTCCCCGTCTCACCGGAAGTTCAGAGAGTTCCACCCTCTCACCCCCTCCAATAGAAATACACACGTTTAATACATCACAACGAGGGGTGCGCTTCTCAAAACTGGTTTTAACTCTACAAATTTCAAAGAGAGTAAAAACGTATTACGTATCATGTAACCGAGTCTCGACACTGTATCATAATCATGTTGAGACACACTGTGCATTTGCAGGGCTTGTCGATAAGCTAATGAGAAATCGACAAGGAAGCTGTGTCACTGTGCGAAGTGCTGCTTAATTTAATAAATGAAGTATTTTTTCCTTCTTTTTTCAAAATCCACCCTTCTCGCACAAATTGAATCTAATGGGAGACACAACGCAACATTTATTTTTTTAAAGAGCTTCTTTGTGCAATCGGTGACGGAGAATTACACAACAAGGATGAGACACGATAAGGGATGATAAGGTGCCCGAGTTTTTCAAATCAGAAGCCCTTTTCCCTAAAAAGATTAGAGTTGTGGCACGTGTCTTGCGCCATGTCTCAGAGTTTGAGCTCAATCCAAATCAGAAGACAGGGGGCTCCAATAAGATATTCAAAATTGTTCCTTTTAAGTTCGACACAAAACAGAAATTCTGTTCTAATCGACTCCTTATTGATTTCCCTTTGAATTCAGTCAATTTGTACGACGAGCAAACAATGTCTCCACCCTTTTAACCATTTAATTAGGTAAATATACAACAAAGTCGATTTGAAGTGAGCAGAAACAATGGCTCATTAGTATTCATGTCTTGTAGAGCATCCTTCCTCTGATTGCTTCGAATGTAACAATTGGAAAACAATCAAACATATTCATTTTCCTCTTCGATTTTTCAAACTGAAAAATCCTCCCACTCTTCCCTACATTAAACTGAATGCACTCCGCTGAGTAAAACTCTCTAGTTAAAAGCCTGTAATGTCTATACTTACATCATTTTTAAAGCATAATAACACACGAGTCCTCTTCATGATTGCCCTATCGTTTCCTTGCTCCTGTATTTCTTCCTGTGAGCCTCAAGGCATCAAGACAAACTTGCACTTATAATATATTTAATATGATTAGCTTTTATGACTAAAAATGAGGGGTTGCGTCACTCCCTCCGAGTTGTGAGAAATGTACACCTTCAAAACACCATCCTTTCCACATTTGTAGAAAACTCATCGAGGAAACAGAGAGGATACAGTGCAACAATGGGTTTTAAGCCTTTCCAATGTACGACAATGCCTCATGTACGTTCTGATTGACAATTAGGAAATGCTTTTGACGAAAAAAAAACTACGTAATAATCATAATAAAGTGTTATGTCGCGATATGTTATTATAACAGGGTAACAATTAGGTTGCTCGTATATCGACACTTGTTCGTTTTTGTGACATATGACTCGCCTTATCCTCGGCTCCCATTTGAATTGACACAATGGGTGAAAAGGCAAGAGTCACTCTTCCTTTTTCCTCTCAGTTCGACCTGAACAATGACGGAGGGATGAGTGGGGATGATGTCGCTTCAATTTTTTCTCTTCAACAATTTGAGGGTGACAAGAGGACATTTGTGAGTGACATTTTGTGAGAGTGAGAGATGCGTCAAGCATCGAGTTTTCGGTGTCTCGCTGTGTTCCTCCTCCTCCAGCAGTGCCACCTCGCTGACTCCAAGCAAAGTCACCGGGACCACCTCCGAATTGTAGGACCTGAGCGCGATGAGCTCGAAATTGTTCAGGGCGTGCCATTGTTGTTGCAGCTCGAGCAGCGAAAGTTTGAGGAGATCCAGCTTCAGCCTCAGGAGATGATGGGGCACCTCCAAGAGTATCGGAGGGAGTATCCTTCGTCGGAGGAGGTGGGCCTTGTTCACGTCACCACTTTGAGACGCAAGGTGAGACATCCTCCAAAAAAATTTCCAATAATTGACAAATGTCGGGAATTAAAGTTTTGCTTTTGTATAGAAACGTGGGGTGATTTGGAATCAAATCCAGAGCTTCAAGAAGGGCATTCAGAGGGTTCAAAAGGGTCTCGTGTCCGTTCGAAACAGGATCACGAAGCTGCTCAAAGGTGAGGCAAAAAATCGAAGGGAATCGTTGAATCTTTTAATAATAAAAAATAAATTGAATTACTATATTTAGCAGGCGTTGGAACCACCGGCTCAGGCTCGGAGCAGTCAACCGAACGCCCGAAATACCCGAGCACCGCTGGCGACGGAGGTCCCAAATGGAAGGGCAATAAAGGTGGCTCAAACACCGGAGGAGGCTATGGAAGCACCGGAAGTTCTGGAGGTGGCTGGGGCAGTACTACGGGTGGAGGAGGTGGAGGAAGTAGCGCGCAAACGGGCACAGGCTGGAGTAACTCGGGTGGTGGAAATAATAACAACAATAATAATAACGGAGGAGGTGGAACTGGCAACGGGTGGGGACAAGCTGGACAAAATAGTAATAATAACAACAACGTTTGGAACGCTGGAGGTGGAACCAACAACGGGTGGAGTAATAACGGAGGGAGTGGGAACAATGGGAATAATAACGCATGGAGTAATTCTGGAGGTGGTGGCGGTGGGAATAATGGATGGAACGGTAACTCAAATAATAACCAAGGGGGTTACAATAATCAACAATCCGGAGGCTACAACAATCAAGGAGGTGGCTACAGTAATAATAACAATCAACAGAATGCCGGTGGCTACAACAATAATAATCAAGGTGGAGGCGGCAACAAAGCTAATAACGGGTGGAGCCGCTCCGCGAGCTCGTTCAGCGTCGGCGACCGGAAAGACCCGACTCCCGGAGATTCTCGGGCAAGTGCGTCAAACACATCGCCAGCCACCGCGCCATGGACCACGAAGCCCTTCGCTTCAGCAATCCGAACGCCGAAAACGACGACGACAACGAGTCAAAGGCCCAAGAAGCCGAATGCCGTGAGGTCGAGTCGAGAGTTGGAAATGATTGCGCAGAGATTTGACTCGAAGACCGTGTCCAAGCTGTTCTAAACTAGTACAAAAGATAACCACCGATGATAACCGAGTGCAGCCTCTGTAAATATTGAATAAGCTCCACATTTTTCAGAGCTTTTATTTTTATTACTAATTAATTGTAGTTTGTAATAATTGTATGTTTTGTAATTTTCCGTCAGTTGGACAATGCAATTTTAATAAAAAACGAGAATCTTAACAAAGTTTAATTAAAAGTTACATAATGTTTTAAAAGTTTTTGCATGAGTTTCAACAAAGTGAAGAAAAGAGACGCGTATGAATTTTGGTAAGCGTCGATCCCACAGCGCTGTTATCGCTATCTAGCGGAATAAAATGGAACTAGGTGGACGGAGCGCGGCATTTTTCAAATCGATCCTTCCTCCACTAGTGAGCATGCTGCTCTTCTCCTGTCTCATTGCAGGTTGCATTGAGGGAGAATCATTCCAGCAGAAAGTTTGTTCGGAAAAATTAACAATTTTTTCGTGTTCGAGAAGCAGATAAGTTGTGACCTTTACCCGGAACAATGGCGAAGTCGAAGAATCACACAAATCATAATCAGAGTGAGTGAAAGAATTTAAAAAAGAAATTGTTAGTTTTAAAAATAAATTTTCCGGTGTTTTTTCGTATTTTTTTGGAGTTGGAGGTGGCGGTTTGTGAATTTGAAGTAATCTGTGATTATTCTTAAATTTTTGTTTGATTTTTTAGGTCGGAAGGCTCACAGGAACGGGATCAAGAAGCCGAAGGCCACCAAGTGCACTCGCGGCGTGGACCCGAAGTTCCTGAAAAACCTGAAGTTCGCCCGGAAGCACAACTTGAACCCGAAGCAGCAGCTCAAAAGGTGCCAGCAACGGAAGGCGGAGGGTGGCAAGTAATTAGCCCCTGTCGAGTTGTAATTGTTAAGGGAGTGTTTACAAGTTTTTAATTACAAAAAAAATCTTGTTTTTCTATGACACGAGTTTGGCAGGATGATAAGATGAGTGATTCTGTCGAATAAATGTTTTAGGCGTCGAAACAACAACTGTCTTCGTTTCTAATTATTGTCATTTCTGTAATTTGTGTTAAGGTTTTATTGGATAATTTAAAAGTAGATATTCCTGTTCGCAATAGGCTCGGGTTTGGAACCTCCGTTGTCGCCATCATCATAGCTTGTAGTTCAAGGGTTGCTGTTGGAATTTCAAAACATCATAAGCGTCGGTTACTTGGAGTAATGGCAACAGAAAACCGTTTGAATCCGGAGATAAAATAGATAATTAGCATTTTAGTAATTCACAGATTTTTTCGATTCGAGTTCTGTCGCTATGTATAAAATACGCGTAGATAGATTCAACATTATTCAATCACAACGTCACAAGTGACAAGCAGTCAGTTTTCAGATTTGACTAATTTAATTAAATTGAACTTTAATTCTGAAAAAGACAAGGTCAACTGAGTTAACGAAATTGTTAAATGTAAAAGACGCAAACATGCGTTTTAGCATGAGCAAAGCTATTTTAAAATGCTACAGTAATTATGGTAATCTCAAGTTTTTGGCGAGGTTATTCGTAATTGACGAAGTAGTCTCAATTTCCCATATTTATTTACTTTTTGAAGGTTTTACATTTTGACAAGTGGGAGCATAGGTTTTCGCTGCCTCTGACAAAAACTGGACAGTTTAAAATAGTTTTTTTCGTTACATAATTTATGCGAGTCCGTTAGGCATTTAGATCCCCAACTTTTGTGAGCATTATGAAGATATCCCCAGCTTATCTCCAGGCAGGAGGCAGCCCTCCAAACCTTAAAACTCGGCGTTTCGATTTGGACAACCTTCTTGGAGGAGTCTCCACCAACAACGTTTCTTATCGTCGTGGCACACGTTTCAAGAGATTGTCAGCTTTTCCACGTTGCGTGACGACAGATAAGCATCATTCACACGTTGACATCATAATCCCACGTCCCAACACGCAAAATCATGAAAGCATTAAAAAAAAGTTGCTCTTTGCACGCAAAAAACGAGTTGCCATATGATTCACCACTACCACAGACGTATTTGCGCTCATGTGTTTGCTACAAGGTCCAGTAAACAAACAAAATCCTCTGTGTGTATTAGTACGTGTATAAAAAACTCACAACCCGTGCTACGCGAGCAACACATCATCCCAATCTCAAATCATCTCATACGTAATCAAAGAGTCATCACAATATCACTTCGTCGTCGTTTCCCCGACAACAAAATTGAAAACTGATTTAATAAAATTACAGTTACAATTACAAAATTCCAGTGACTGTTACGGAGACAATTTATTTAAAATTCTGAAAACTTTGTTTCTCGTGAAAAATTTTGCGTCAACTTTTGTCGCCCTGATCGAGGGGCTCCTCGGAGGACTTTTTTTTAGGTTATCATCGTCGCCATGGCGTCCGATGACATCCTCACCACCCTGAAGATACTCATCATTGGCCAATCAGGAGTGGGAAAAAGCAGGTAACGGAAAATAGATATTTTTGATTCAACTAAAATATATTGATGGATTCAGGTTAATTGAGTGACATTTTTTTCTGTTTGAGAAGAGATAAGCTCGAAAGTATTGGGAAAGGAAAAGATTGAAGAATGGTTTCGTTTGTTTTTAGGACCGCGTCGTGAGTCGCGAGGAAGGGCTCCAGTTCGCCCGTCGCCATTCCATGCTGTTCATCGAGGCGTCCGCGAAGTCCAAAGAAGGAGTTCAGTGTGCCTTCGAGGAGCTCGTGCAAAAAGTGATCCAGACCCCGGGACTGTGGGAGTCGGACCACCAACGAGGATTTGCCTTAGGACGAGGCGCAGAGGAGGCAGCGGGAGAGTCGTGGTGTAATTGCTGAGACAAGGACTTGCTATCCCCTCCGCGTTTCTCCTCCAAATCCGAGTGTCACGTTTCATGGATCGCGTACCAGAATGAGAGCGGATGTCGTCAATGTTAACAAACAACTTCACGTGTATTTACGCAATATTATTTTACTCACGAATGTTTCACAAAAATATTGATTTAATTACAAACGTCCTTTGCGAATCGTCATATAAAAATACTGACTTATATCTGGCAGCGCTGTGTTGGTTTGTACCGTGAAATTATCTATGCTAGTTATTAAATAAGTCATAGTTTTAATATATCTGATTTCGCAAGAGAAGCTCGAGGAGGAACTGCATGAAGTGGAACTTAAAACGTTCCCGTTGTTTCTCTGCCTGTTCCGGCAAAGATGTGTTCGCCAGTACCTATTATTATTATCAAGTAAAAGTAGGACACTCACATTTGTAAGGATTTTATGAGCTACTCGGAGGAAATCTTAAACTGTAATTAAAAATTATTACTTAAGCAAACAAATTATGCGAAAATAAATATTTACACCAACGCGAATAAACTGGACAATACTTCAGGAGTTGCCTTTGTATAAAAGACTTTACTAGATTTGACGCCAGAATGTGCACGAAATTTGCGTGCCTTTGACGGTGAGCACGTTAACCTTGTCCCATGGTTTCGGAATGAGGTATGTGGTACTTTTGCCACCTTCATTCCGATACAACATTCCAAACGGAACTTCGACCTCGATGTTGAAATAGCCTCTTGCCCTTGGGCTCACAGACGCGGCCATCCTATCGAAGCTGAGATCGTTGGGCATGTGTAGAACGAGAAGAGTATCAGTTCCAGTAAGTTTCACTGAAAAAATGGGGAAGTTTTTTTTGGATCACTCGGAAGAAAACATCATTGCGGCGAGAAATTAAATTATAATGCTTTTTAATATGTCATGGCGACGTTGCGTTGCACTTGTGCCGCACTGTACCCACCCCGATTGGTTCCAGTGAAATTAATAAACTTCAAGAGGAGTCACTTACCAAAATTTGCCCAGTCAAATGGCCTATAAATCGTGGGCGTTCTTATATCTACTACAAAACTCCCAACGGTCAGTGTAATGTCGTTCTGCAACAGTACATGTCCTTGGGGATGTGTCCAAACGGCCAATTGAGTGTTAATACTCCGCAAACCAGGAGACATTTCGATTTGATTTGTCTTCGAATTTCGTAAAACCAGCGGCCACGGATTGGCGCTTGCTGGAAGCGTCACTGACGATTCATTTCTGTCGATTTCGGACCTTCCAACTTCATTTGTGGATGTCTGTGGGTTGTGATAAATCGCTGCAAACGCGGGTGAAATTGTCAATAATGATTCCTCAACTTCCGAAACTGAAGTAGATGCCGCAGCTGTGGGCGAACGCCCTGGAGAATTTTCCATCCTCCAGTTTTGTGTGATGTCTGGGAAATTGTTTCACAAAACAAGACAAATCATAAAAGGTACCATTTCCCCAAAGTTATTTTACGTTTAATTGGTAACTACACAAGTAGTACCCCTTAAAATAAGTGAGGTAGATAAGTTGCGAATAACCGGGGGATTTTGTCATCGTGAACGCGTCCGGTTCTTCACATGTGCTAATTTTCGTCGTCTCAAGAATTCTGTAAACAAGTTGACCAATTTACCAAGGGAGGTTAGACCGACTCATCTTACGAAAATGCACATGGTAACTAATATGTATGCATTTTTGTGATTTTTGAAAATGCACTTTTGAGTCCGCGTATTTCAATATGTCGCAAACACTTGTCACTTGTATCTTTCCTTACTATCATATGTCGTGATTCACAATTTGTGAATCACAAACTTGAACTGGTTATAATCCAGGAGTCATAGATAAGTCAAAGTCGAAAGATTATTAATTGCTATTAAATATTTCGCTCGTCACATGTTGCAACAAAGCTACGCTTTAATAGATTTTCTCAAATTAAATCCGTGACATTCAGTTTTTGCTTCACCGCATACATGAATAACCGTAGTTTTGTTATACATATGTGTGACGACTGGTTCGACATTTACTGATCAGAACGTGGCCATTTTTTATGCTCCAATATTTCTCGAGTATTTAGTTTCCATTAAAACAGCGTGGAATCAAAATGAAATATGGTTTCTGAAACAAATTCTCCAACCGGATTGACACAAATTGCTTTGTCAATTTGTGTCAAGCCGGTCTACACTTCCTCGGTAAATGAGTCAACTTACAGTATTTTTGAGACGACGAAAATTAGCACATGTGAACCGTGCGCGTTCACGATGACAAAAACCTCTGGTTATTCGCAACTTATCTATCTCATTTGTTATAAGGGATGTCAACTCTAGTTACCAATTGCAGGTAAAATAGCTTTGCTATTTCCCAACACCGTAAGTCGTCAGCGGGTACCAAGTCAAAGCCAACAACGACGTAGAAAATGTTCGATGATGACACAATACCAATATTTAAACATACAGTTAAATCGCCACAAATTGCTTAAATTTCATAGTTATTAAAAAATAAAACTTAGCTGTCCGTAGGTTTGTTATCAATTAACAATTATCAATGTAACAATTATCAACTCACCTTTTAAACTTGGCATAGGGTCATCATCGAACATAGGGTACTTGCTTACGTGACTTTAGGCTTTGACTCGTGACCCGCCGACAGGGCATCTGGTGTTGGGAAATAGTACCTCATAACCAATTATTTCGAGTGGCACACCAAGCAGCATGCAATAAAATGGACCAGACAACTCCATTCAATCAAGCGACATTTAGATTTAGAGCAACTGAAAGACGGCAGAAATTGATTACTGATAAGACATGTTTTGGAGTTCGCTAGGTGTCAGCAAGGCGTCTCAAACTACAAAATTACTAGACTTCACGTCATGCAACAATTGGAGTACATACTATCATCCCGCGTTCCTTCCCTTCCGTCCCTGCGTCTTTTCCTGGAGTAGCTCAAGGATCTAGTGCAAAGTCGCCCTCCTGGTGACCGAACACTTTCCACCAAGTCTACTCTCTCCTCCATGAAAACAGCCGGAGATTGGCGTGGAGGCGGAGGCATGCTTCAGCTTCCTTCACAATCACAAACAGGATGCAACGGTTGTCGTTAAAAACCCTCCACCAAATTACCCAAAGGAGGAACCTTCGCTAGCGTCGTTTATCCACTCACCTTTTCTCGTCAAGTTATGTAGCAAATGTCCACTGCAATAAAAGAACGATTTGCTTATTGCATTGCAGGTTTGTTAGATAGCAGCATACACTTGAGCACATACAATGACTCTCGAATTAGCCTCAATCAAGTATTCAAAAACTGTTTACTGTATAATTTAAAGACTTGTTATGACCAGAGAAACACCTTCGTCTGAACCACTCGCGGCAGTGAGAATTATTTATTTTTAGTGGGGTTATGTTTGCTTGACAATATGCCGTTGCCAGAATTAGAAAAAGTCAACGCGTTTTTGAGTTATCGATGATGCAAGGCCGGACGGACAACCGATATGATCATAATATATTATGGCTGTACGCCATTAAGAAAGACAAGCCATTTGCAACCGTGTTACAAACACAAAATCATGAATGTAGAGTTTACATTTTAAAAGGAACGTTACAAAATACACCGTGTATAACTTATTGTCATGTCATACTTATTTTTATCCTAATTAGTGGCGTCAATCATTAAGCAATAAGGAATGGTATAGCTATGCTCATTTTTCCTCTATACGTTGGAATTTTTATTACATATTGCTGGAGACATGGAAATTCAAAATTGTCTCCCATGTAATCCCTTTTACACGTGGCAGGTTGAACAAACTGGGTGACCGTGACACATGGGGAAGGGGGTGCTTCCATGATGCGTTACGACACCATGACAAGCGGAGAATTGGGGTTCAAACATCAATTTTTTGCATTACGTAATTTGTGGATGACCCCAAAACTGTTCCAGACAAGGGGCCGCCGCCAGGGTCACTTAAAGTACATACGATTTAAAAAAATATTGGTCACTGCAGCTCAGCAACGTCTCAGCTGACAGTAGATTTCAAGTCGATCCGACTTTTGCAACTGGTTCAAACGAAGGAGCTTCTCTGGTTATAAAGTTCTATTTTAGTAAAATTGACAAGGAAAAAGTACTACACCTCTGTCAGATCATGTCGCGGTTCGTGGTGCGCACAATCATACGGTACTTTGGAGTTTTGTACTTGTTCTTATCTTGGACGAAAAACCGCTTCCTCGTGTTGTAGTCCTTGCGCCCGCGCCCCTCCACCCTCACGACGCTGCGACGAAGCGCACTGCACAGACGCGTTAGGTTCCTTGGCTTCTTTAAGGAAACCAAAATTGACAGGAAAAACACCAAGGGGATCAGAGATGTTTGGTTATTATTTTGAAACACGAAGGCCAAAAGTGTGTGCTGAGCGGAATGAGTACATTTAAGAGGAGCTATCAAATGTGTTTTTCCTTCCTCATCCATCCCTTTTTGGAATCAGGAAGAAAAAGGAATAACGGAGAAATATTTTGGGGAAGGCAACTACTAAGGAACCGACACGAACCTACATTCTACCCGACACGAAGATACAAACTACCCGACGCGATGATACACACGACCCGACGCGAAGGTACAAACTACCCGACGCGAAGGTACAAACTACCCGACACGAAAATACAAACTACCCGACACGAAGATACACACTACCCGACACCGAAGTACAATCTACCCGACACCAAAAATTGTCATACAAAAAATGTATTTTCAAAGATATTTGAGTCGGACGTGAACCGATTC
>JAHZMW010001585.1:0-19514 GCA_027743745.1 Alloscopus bannaensis | reverse complement strand
TGCTCGTATTAAATTGTAAATGTGTCACACTTGACAATAAAAATACTCTCCGATGATGACGTACATTTATCTCCGACGAAGATCTCGAAATAAAAATCCTAAACTGAATCTTGATTCTTACAACTGATTTCGCAATCACAGCCCCAGAAATAATAAGTTGACATGTTTTATACAGTATAACTGCACATAAATATTTTTAAAAACAGTGTATCAGGTTATCCGATTTACGTCATCGTCAAGTCTAAAAAAAATGACAAACTCCCCGAATTTAAATTGAGTACATCAAATTCCTTCGCACAAGGACTATTATGTGTTGTTCCCTCAACATCCGTTATGAATGTACATTGTGTAATTAACGAGTTATTTCAATTTCAGCAGTCCAGTCGGTCCAGAGTAACGTTTTCAACAAACCATGCTACACACTAGTTGTCTCGTCGACAAGGGCAGACGAGGACGTGGGATACAATGTTACACCGAATTTATGAGACAGGTCGTGTCTCTCCTGTGTTCAACTTGTTGAAAATCCACAATTTTTCACTTCTCAACCCTTAATGGATGACTGAGCGTCCGCATTAACACGATTACCGAATTCATTAAAATTGACCATTTATCACTCTCTGTGTGTATGAGAAACTCTTATCGTACAGGCGCTGAGTGAAATGTGACTTATATTGTCTACAAACTCGAAAACCTTTGTGTAGAAAAAATCTGGTTTGGTGTAACCACTACCATTTCCCATTCACATAACTCAATAATACAGTTTCATATCAGACATTTTCTCCCCCGTAGTCAATCTAACCAAACATGGTGAAATACGAATTAATTGACAATAGGATCTTTCAGCATTTTTTTGTGGGGAAGAACTGATGGATTCTCAGAGATGAGAAGTAATTGCATTTAGGTCTTGATGATCTGCGATATACGATACGTGTTCAGAGATGTGCCAATACATGTTGATATAAGCTTTTTAATTCCTGTGGGCTGTGGGAATACGAGAGGAAAATCGAGTTTCGATTCTCATTTCTCCTCACACAGAAAGAAAGCAATCACACAAAAAAAACCATGTATTTACTCTGTGGATTACTACAACACGCATAAATTTCTAGTACGGTTCCTTTTACAACGACTTCGCTCTGTTGCTCGTGTGATGGCATGTGTAATTAATTAAATTTTGTGTGTCACTCATTTTTCTAACTCTCTTCGCCTCTCTCGTTCATCTTTGCACAGACTGTTGCGCACTCTCTCGATTACGGGAACATCAAACACAATCCACAGCCGAGAAATATTGGCTGGGGGAAATGGATTACACAATGCATTTCCTCAAACTCAGATTGTAGTAAAAGTGCTACAAAAATTACGGACAAAACTGAAAGCACCTGACGGAAGAGTTTTTAGTTTTGACTTACACATCATGAGTGCATTGCATGCATACATAAAACGCTTCACACTGCGACTAGAATTTACATCCAAAAAACACCCTTAAAAACTTTGACAATATATAATACACACGCTTAATGGAAAGAATCTAACGAATCCTGTATCAACCTAGCCTATTTTATCCTATATCAACCACCACCACTTTTGCCTTATCAAAGTTATCTAATAAAATTAATTAGATTTAATTTACCCTAAAATACGCTTACAATGGCCTTCGACTGTATTGATTTGTAATACAGTCACTAACATATAAGAGACACACAGATGTAAACAATATATATATTATAGATTAATTACGTAGAGTCTGAATAATGTTGGTTATACGTACGGAACCTAATAAATTGTTTTAGTAGTTCATAAGGTTGCAGTAAAAGTTCAATATTTTTTTCTGTATATGTACCTTAATGTGTGTTAGGTAATATTATATGTTTAGAAGTCGTGAAGTAGACTACGGTTAAGGATGCTCTTAACACTGACAAGAGCCATTAGCTGGATTGCCCGCACCTGCATCAGTAAGTCTAGTTCCTTTGGCGGAGTTTGCAAGCGTAGGATCAGAGTCCAGAGACTCGGACATTTTGTCACAAATGATGTCGACGAGACGCTCGAATACGGCTTTTACGTTGATATTCTCCTTTGCCGAGGTCTCGAAAAACTCGACTCCCAACTGGTCTCCCAACTGTTTTCCACGCTCGTAAGAAATGATTCGTTCCTCTTCCATGTCACACTTGTTGCCCACCAAAATGACGCAAGCATTGTCCCAGCTGTATGTTTTTATTTGTACGATCCTACAAGAAAATATACACGACAAAAATGAGTAAAATTACCACTCGAGCAGTTGAAGATACTGAGATTGGGAGTAATCCTTCAAATTCGGTTTCTTTACGGTCAGACAGTTTTGGGATAATGAAGTTTCTAGAATTTAACATACACAAATCCTCCTTTGTAAAAAAAAGAATGATTGGAGCCAACCTACCCCTCCCCCTCCTGCTCCTCCACCGCCGCCTCCTCCACTCCAGTTCTGACCGCCTCCTGCCATCTCTGTTGACACAAGAGTGGGAAAGCTCGTTTTAACTGACGCATGTTACACGTTCATTAGCAAGCCTTTCACTGTGTCAAGAATAATGCTCTGAAAAATGCTTGGAAATCTCTTTTGCACTCCAACTTTTCATCAGAGACTTGTCCTAACTTCATCAAGAGGATAATATGCCTGCAGAGGATGCGAGATTTTTTATGAACTCATCCTCTCTCTCCGTTCTGTCTCTCTGCCCAATTTACATCACCAAGAGCTCGTTGAAAATTCTCGGTAATTCATTTAATTAGCTCCTTGCTTTCTCCCACTGGATGGGCCGTAAAAACCTTGACTTCCCTGGAAAGCACACACCGCTTCCCAAGTTTTATGGTGGGCAATGCAACGTAACAAATTGCCTCAAAGTACATATAACTTTAGGGTGTATACCATGTCATTTTATCGTTTTTCAGCACAGTCACACACGCACGAAAGTCTTTGAACATCTCCAGAATTTTCTCTGAAAAATAAAACTTTCCCTGGCTCAAGCCTCGCTCTCATCTAATTGTGTGTGACAAGCGAAAAACGAGTTTGTAAAAGCCAAGTGAAAAGAACTTTTCTCAACCCTTCTGCTTTGATAAAAGTTACTTTGAAATAATTCCGTATACTTGATAATTATTTAGTACAAGAGGATTTTCTGTATAAAATAGTCAGAACACGATTTGTGCCATTTATCCCAATGCAGTTGGCGTGGATCATCAAAAATAGACGAACTAATAAACTTTATGTCCGCTTTAATAAGAATATTTAAAGCCTTTTTATTCTGACCAGAATAAAATGAAAATAATAACGTTTCGGACGATTTAAGAAGTATCAACCGATATGAATGATCACTTTGTGGAAAGTTTTGATTACACACGGAAAACTGCGTCAAAAGAGAATTTTTTATTCGAGTAAAACTCAGTGGCTCGAAATAGTTGAAGTGAGTGGGAGGCACAAAGATGTGTTGATTTTGAGTTCAGCAAAGCGTGGGAAAAGAATTCTCCAACAGACTTTCCAGGCTCGGCTAAGGTATGAATGAAACATCACTTGCACCCCATTTATATCCTAAAATATACTTCAGACAACTAAATGTATAAAAAATTTCTACGAAAATCATCACGCAGCAAACAATCGAAATTGGCCGTAAGTTTAGATATTTTATGGTGAAATTGGCTCTCCTAAGGGTATTCGCGGATTTCTTCCGATTGAAATAAAACCGATTTCTCATGAAGAGCAAGAAGATGCAAAAAAAAATTGAAAAGTCTTTGACAGAGATATACACAGCAAATAAAATAACTCTGCAGGACATATATTATAAAAAATCGCGATTTGTGAAGGCTTCAACTGTACTCATAAAGAATAAAAACATGGTGTATATTGCGTATACGACATTCTACTAAAAACCTTTCAGTGAGCATATTTATATTTAGTAATATCTACTTTACCAAATAGTAAAGCCTATGCACATATAGCATAACACATACAATGCTATGACCAAGATTAAAGTTCAATTCTGCGAAAGAAAGAGTACATAATATATTTTTCTGAGCAAAAACTCTTTCATCTTTAAACCCAGTCACTGTGTACACAGAACAACACATTTGTCAGTGGAACTGCGTGTGAAAACTTTGTTCTTTGATCCCAAAGATTTCATCATTTCCTACAGAAAAAACTGCCTTTCCAATATGTCACCACAATACCGTCAACATTGTAAAGCTGAGAGTTTAAGCTGCATTCAATCATGTGAGAAAAAAATCTTTTGAACTTGTAACGTCCTTTCAATTTAACTTGTTTAAATTCCGTAAATTTTGTAGTTCTACCAAAATAAAAGGTTTTAACATGTTGTTTGAGAAGAGGAAAAGGTTAAAGGGTCAGAACAACCAAACTTCGTGTACAAAGAGAAGTCGGAATTTTTATTACATGAAACCAATTCAGATTCTTTGATAAGAAACGAAAACTAGGGCTGCAGTTGAATTTAGCTAATATAGATTAAAAATCGTTGGAAAACAAGGCTAATAACGGTGGCATACTTTCGAATCATGGATTCCATGTTCATCATTGAGCCGCTGTTTTGGTGGAATCGTTCACCACGACAAGATACAAGGCAGTGAAGAGAACCGCGATTTACACCGAATCCTTGCCGGAATTAATGAGATTCATTAAGGTAAGCCATATGTCAGCAAACTACTCCTGGGGAGATAAGTGGATTGGATTTCTTTCTCTTGTCAGCGAGGATTTTGAATGGTTGAAAACATCCAATTCTCTCAACTTCAACAACTCCTTTTCCTCACTGACTTTCTCCTTTTCGCTATTTCTCTCGAAGGAAACTCCACAAGTAGGTGAAAGTGTAGTGTAAGATACGTGAAGTGGTGAAATGACAGATACATATATACAAGCTCACGGTGGTGAAAACGAAGTCAAACCAAATTATATAAACACATTATTATCACCGCCGCGTATTACGACATCGCACAAAATTTCTTATCCAAGGCGCCCTCAGAAAGCCACAAGATTTCACTCACAAACTTTCACCAAAACTACACTCTTACAGCAGGAGACCAGCCTCTACTTTAACTAATTTTCTAAGATTGTTCGCTTTCTCCAAAGCTTTAAAGCAAATTAAACGCACAAAAATGAAGACGAGTCAGAAAGTCTTGAGACTGTGGATCTCGGGTTTCATTCGTTTAAATAATCATTTTCATGCCCATGGTGCTCTCCCACTCGTCGTTCCAAAGAACACTCCACATTGACTTTTGAGACTGTGGATCTCGGGTTTCATTCGTTTAAATAATCATTTTCATGCCCATGGTGCTCTCCCACTCGTCGTTCCAAAGAACTCTCCACATTGACTCTCTTCCGAATGTCAATTACAACAAGAGTTACGACCAGGCTGCTAATGGGAAAAGGAAGAGAATAGAAAATATTTCCACTGTTTTCTCACTAACCACACGCTCTGCGTGCTCACATTCCATTTCCCACTTTCTCCCAATAGAACAATGCAAGGACACTGAAAGGAGAAGATGTGTGCTTGACAGTTGTACGCTTGAAGATGATGATGAAGCAACAGGAGGCTCGTTGGGCAACTGACGGGGAGGAGATGACGACAAGAGAAAAGAAAACGTGAATGAAACTCTTGGAAAAAACAGTTGCTTTCTCTTTTTCCCAAGCTTCCCTATCTCCCTCCACCAGAAGGATTATGTACATAACATAACGAACATTGTTCCGATATGATTGGGATTATTAAAGTCCACAAGACAGAGCGGAAGGGGAGAGACTGCGTCACACATCAAGTAGTGGGAGACAAGTGTATCGTGCTTGTCGTGCAGTGTTGTTTTGTGTCACCACACACACCACCACACCACTCTCGAGAGGACGATATATGAACACCAATAAAGGACACCAGGGTTTCATCTTTCTACCCGGCTCTTGGCAACGCAACTGACGCCACTCCACCGACAGCCAAAGAATGAAATGAAAATATGGAGGGAGAGACGGAGAAAGCAAGACTTCCACCAATGAAGTAACCTACAATATATTATGAGTATTGCTGGAGAGCATCGGCAAGAGAGTGTGTTCCACCTCGCTGTATTATATTATACTACTTTTTCTACCTGGATTGGTGGATGGATGAGCAAAAGAAATGGATGGATAGATAGATTGCAAGTTGAGTGAAGCAGCCAGGGAGAGGAAAGCAAAAGGTTGTTTTTCCAACGTTTTCCCTACATGCAAACACTGTGTTATCGACAGCACACAATAAAATACAATAAACCCGAAAACTCCCACAACTTTATGGAAACTTTAGTACACACTTGTGTTCGATATAATGCCACTGTGTTGCTACCCAAAGCTACCGTAACACATTTCCTTATACTTGCTTCACACTGTAAAACTTTCTCTTTTGTTCGATCAGATCAGAGTCATCCAACTAGACGTAATGCTGCTACCTTAACTAATGTGAATACAGAAGAAACTACTCAATACGAAGGTAAGGTAGTTTTTTTTAGAAGACAGGTGCTTTGGAGTTTTTTACTTTTAATATGAAAAGGCTTATACACTTTTCCGGGAGGGATTGTGTGTTCTGCTCTTCTCCAGGATTTCTTCAACGATGAGGGAGATGATGAGATACAAAGTAATAATGTTGCCTAACCTCCATTCACACTTTATTGAGTCAGGAAGAAGAGCGCGGACGTCATAAGCCGGATACTTACATTGAAAAACAATCTGAGAAAGCGAGGAAATGGGAAGTTAGTAAGGTGAGGTGATGTGTAAATCAACTTCCTTTTCTTCGGATTTCACTCGGATGGATGAGTTGGAGGAGGAAGCAGGTTTGCGCAACACATGACTTCCATTCATACAAGAAATTTAGGATGAAAGTCGTAATAAGGTGGGGAAAATGATATGAAATGAAAATATACGTTCAATTAAAAGCTTTTGTGATGTACGACAAAGATTTTGGAGGAAAAAGATTTATAAAAAACGGAATTGGTTTTTATGTCTAACCTTGAGAGATGGCCAGGTGTACTTTGTATGATGAAGGGGCTACCTTTGATCTTCAAAGAAGCGATTTTAAAGGTTAACATAAAACGTGACCCGATGTCTCCATCGGGTCACATTTCATTCATTACCAGTCGTTGCGAGCAGGTGGCTTCTCAAAAGTTTTCACATTTTAGCAATAATTCTAGTTAGAGAGTTATTTTCAGAGAATCCATGTATTGGCGTAGACGGAGAGGACGTCATTTGTTACAAAAATAATTACATTCCCACCCACACGCGCGTTCCGCTTGAGAAATCTAATTTCATGTTTGTCACAACAAACTACTCATCCGCTTCCTACTCACCTTTGCGCACCTCTGAAATGAGGCGGAAATCCTATCCTGACATTTATTCCAGAAATCAGAGAACAAAGGACGGATCACAAAGAAATCCTGAGAATGACAAGTAACGCTGTTTGAGGGAGATAACCTTGATTTCTATAAATACCTTTGATTTCAGATTTCATGAGCATCCCATTTCATGCAAATTGAAGAGGACTCCAGTATACATCTTATTTTAGCATCTTCCGTCATTTACGTAGTATCGTCAAGCTGCTGACGTCGATGGGTGTAGATTTCTAGCTTACCAGAATCATAATATAATTGTTTTCGTGGAAATTGGAAACGACAGAAATGAACGTAATGGAACGGCCCTGAGCTTTACACTTGAAACCAACAAAATGACTACAATAATAATAATATGCTTTAATTAGTTAAATTGAGCTACGTACAGTGAAACGATACACGTGTGTTTTGAGTCCTTAAAAGAAAACAATCTCTCATGGTTCAACTTAATATTCACTTCAACAGAAAGTTTTACTCATCTTCCTTCGTCCTTATTTAAAACAGGTGGTGTGTTATTCTCTTTGACAAATTAAACGTGACGTGAAGACCCATGACACAGACATCAAACAACCTCCATTATCATTGATCGAAGCTTACATTCATTTGGCAAAGTTAATCCCAAGAAGCAATGAAGATTGTCTCGAAGCACACTCTTTACATAAAAAGGCTTTACGACAGAACCACTGGAATCTAATTACATGCTCTACACCAACGGTATTTAATGGCTGGTCTGGTCATTTACGGGAATTGAACAATTCAAAAGATGCTTAAACTTTCTTCGCCAACGCGAGCCCAACATGGAGTAAACCGACCAAAGCGTATGTTTGTCCATTCTTGTTCATGCTCTTCTCATAAATCTTAATGTTTTCTCTCAAGTCACATGAAGCATGTTCGCGAGACTACTCACGAGTTTCCACTTGACGGCACAGGTTTCTATGTTGGCAAAGAGTCTAATCTTGAAGGTTGTAGTACTCATGAGCGTGCTCCTTGAAACAATATAAAACCGAAAGGAGTGTACAGTGGAATCTTTCTTCAGTGACCACCCAAGTCAAGACAGAAAACTATAATGTTCATTATGTATCTGTAAAAGTACACGACCAGTGCAATTCGATCAGTTCTAAAAAGTTGCCGATTTAAATGTAAAATGCTCATTCTGTAACTCTTCAGGGTGAAATCTTAAGTAACTGTATTGGAAGGCACTGTCCGATTCCACTGTATATCATTCTTGAGTGATGGGTAGTTGGTAGTTAAAGCTGTACATTGGTCGTAACGTCCATTGTCATTTCTCCTTTCACTCAAGTCGGACCACGCACATACATTTACTAAAATGGGCGAAATGTATAAGCCGTGTCCTATTGTCATTACTGTTGCACTGCATATAAATATTGACAGAACCTTCCACTTACCACAAAACACGACCCACACATGAGAACCCTAGCTCAACCAAAGTTCAGCTCTACTGCACTCAACAAGAAGAGTAATCTTCACGTACAGAGAGAGCATTTACTTTCACTCCAAAAACGAAAAGGGTTTTGAACGTTTCCTGGATGCAAAACTTCTTTTTTCCATTGGCAAGTATCGTGGTGCGCTTATTCTAAACTTTGTAAAAGTATGACGAATTTTTTAACCAGAAAAACATGCAGTCTGGAAGACACTTCAAAGGTTTTTTGTTAGTTTGAAGGAAAAAATAACACCGGGAATTCTCCAGTTTCTTTGTAAAGTATGAAAGTTAATGTAATTCAAACAAATCTGCACAAATCTTTGTAATGGAAGGCGATACGGGGAAGTACAAAAAGTTGTTGGAAAGTTGAGCAAGATTATCTTTGGCAGTTCGCAAAGAGCTGCGAGTGTTCTAGATAACACTTATTATGAATCTGCTCACTAATGCAATTCTGGAGAAGCGGAAAAAATACCACATTCCATTTTAAGATGTAGTATACATGCACGTAATGCCAAACGTTTCCGTGTTTTTTTTGGAAAGAATTCAGCGCAGTTTTTGTGAACTTTGCATCTTCCATTATATTACATTACGGAGCGAAGTGGAAATGGGCATAACCCCCGTCGAACAGTCGAACATGCCCTTTCGTTTTGAAGGCCCACATTTTTCATTGACATCAGCGTAGATTTTATTTGGAGAAATCTCTGTGTGTGGACCCAGTGTGAATGCAAAGAGAGAAATCGAATTTCATCCAATTTCTGAGTGTGGTTCACTTTTGATCATAAAATGGGAAAAGCACCGGGGAAAAAAAGAATATTCTTTTGAGAATCTTCTTCTTTCGAATATCCTCTCCAAGAATTCACACTTTGTCATATTGCATACAAAAACGACTGACCCGAAAAAGGAGAGAAACGATATTCGTAGATGTTCGCGGATAAAACTTTCACCACCATTTTATCCACACCTCGATTTCCATTTCCCCGCCCACCGCCCATCTAATTTTCTCTTTACTCCTATTTTATACCCCTTTACGATTTCAATTATTTTTAAAATTCACCTCTTCCTTTCTTTAAAAATCAAAAGTTTCTTGTCTTTGAAAAAAGGTGGAATGCGGCAAGTTTCTGGTGTACGAAAAGGATTCCCTACGAAATCCCTAAAACTCGTGTACGCTTAACAAAAAAAAACGCCCAGTGGCGAACATTCGGAAAAGAAAGTAAAAAGGAGAAAGTAGGTGAAAAGATAAAAAGGCGGAAGATGTGCAGACTGTGGGAACACTAACTTCGATGCAATAGCTATGGAAAGGTTCACACGCAAACTTTGAATTCCACCCGAGAATAGAAGCAATAATGCAAAAGAATAAATTAAACAACAGGCCTCCTCCGAGCGAAGATGTTCTCTCCGTGTTTTCATTCTCTGGAAACACACTTTACTTACTTTTATCTACTGCGAAATGATCATTATCATAAAATGTGTGTTTTCACGGGGGAGAAAGCAAGAGAAAGAATAAATACAAATAAGTGAAGACTTCTAAGAAAAATCCAATGTCCACCATCCATAAATAAACACAATATTGGAAGACAAAATGTTTACACATTTACTCTTCCTTTAAAAACCGAAGTTTTCTCAACCGTAGAATTGCGTAGTACGAAAAGGAACGGAAATTGTTTCATTTCATTTGACTCCTTTCTCTACCTGTTCTTTCATTTTTTTCCCGTCTTTTCCATTACTTTCACCACGCAAAATTTCGGAAGAAAATGCGAGTTTCTGCTCAGGTAACTACGAGGACGTGATTACACATTGGCAGATTCAAAAAGTTTTCTCCGCTTCCTTGTCACTTTCACTGTGAATCATGATAAAAATCAAGATACACACTGAGCACACACACAAACATTTTCCGACATCACGCCAGCAAGACAGTGCATTACGTGGTCGTCCTCATGAGCACGTAGAGCACACATAACATTGCATTACATTTGAATACAACTTGGACTGACATTCCGGGCCCCGTATGATTTGAACTAGGTCACGACGACCATGTTTTCCTTCCAAATATCTAACATCCACTTTCGAGGACAGTCCTTTATGTGCTTTCCCCAAGACTTTTACACTCCAACTCACATTCCGTGGAGGCAGTAGTGTGCACAGTGATTGTGAAGATGTTTTGTGAACACGTCCTCTTCTCTTGTCATTATCTCGAGAACCACGACTCGCCCATCCTTTCCCTCAAAACAGACTCTTTACCTCGTCTTCAAGACGCAAGAGTGTAGTATACAAACTACAAAAATATTGTGGGCTTTGAATAAAATATTATGAGTATTCATATGTTGCGTGTATTTCAAGAGATCATACTAACAACTGGAGAAACATGATCTGGAGACGCATCAGCTAATATAGTCCAGACAAAAATTTATAGTTACCATTATGTGGAATTTTCACTTACACCAACTTTATATACTATACACTATATACTATTATTTTTTCCAGAATGTCACGAGTAGACAAAGCAGAAACAGACCGCGGACATTTTATGTAGGGTGATGTAGACCGAGCAAAAATAGAATATAGTTACAAAAAAGCGCGTCTGGAGAAACATAAAAATAAAGCGGACACAATGTGAGTAATGCTGGAAAAAATGCGACAACAAAAAAAGTGTGCATAGTTGGGGATGTTTCGAGTGTTTTAGAGTAAACTAGGTTTTTTCTCCACATGATATTTTATATCTTTTTGGAGAAGAATTCCTACGCTCCGAATTCAAAATATATAGTTTAGGGAGAAAACTGCACTAGAGTACATTTTTTTAAAAAATGCCTCTTGGACTCCGGGAAAGAATGCTCATCAAGAGAATTGCTACTGGAGAAACTCTCTCATCGCGGCTCCACTCGACTCGGCGCTTGTGAAATTGTAATAATGGGAGGAAAAGTAGGTCTCACTCCTCGACTTCATTAAGTTGGTTCACTTGTTGTGATTAATTTTGATACAGTACTTACGAGGATTTCGAGACAAGCCAAAAATACACTCGCGACTCCGTCTTTTGGTATTCGGGACGACAGCAATGTGAAAAATTCAAGGGGTGTAAAGAGAGATGATAAAAAATTGAGTGGCTACACTACTCCGAGTTGTACAAAAATACCACCTCTACAAATTTTCACGACTTTCCAATGTTTACAGATGAATTGAGCTGATGAATTGCCCCTAAACTGGGACTCTTATTTCATACATTCTCCCACTTTTTTATTTACTCATTGAAAACACTTTGAAGGGTTCAAGTGTGTTCTCACATAAAAGAGAAATGGCGGGGATGCTGTAATAAAAGTCGGTGAAAACATGCTTTCACCATCTCGCCTTTCAAAGAATTCTCCATTTGAACGATTTACACCGGAGGACACTTCACATAATTAGAGATAAAACGCGGCGAATGCTCGTATTGGATCAGAATTTATTACGGACTTAATGAAACTTTGTAGTTAACACAAAAATAATGATTGCTGTGATTTGCTTGTTGTAAACGCATTTCCCGAGTGTCATTTGACAACATCATAAATCTCAACGCAAATTCATCATTACTATAAAATACTGCAAACAAATAAGTTATGACTTTCATTTTCATGAGACCATAAACCCGCGGTTGTCTTCCATCAAACTTCACCATTCCGATCAAAATGAGCATTATTGCCGCTACCAAAAGGCAATTCGTATCATTACTATTACTACTCCTGCCATCTGAGCTTGTTTTTTTACTGCAGGAAAATACGACGTTTTAAAGTCTCTAGTAACCACCACTGGATAAAATGAAGGGAAGCTGGTAGCCATAAAATGTTGTATTATTCACAAATAAAAGTGGGTAATATCTTTACTCTCCCATTTCACGAAGCATCTTGAAACCCCGACAGTATGCGGTTTGAGCATTGAATTAGTGGAAGAACTGAAAGAGTTGTAGACGCAGGTAAAAGGTAGAGAAATGCGGGCGCCATTATTATTCTCAAGTTGAGAGCTCTTCAAGATGCGCTTATGACATAAAGTCTGCGTCTCAGAGAGAAAATGACGCGCAGAATTATTGCCATATTTACACACAGACAGACACGACTTGGCAAACAAACTTTCTCCCTCTGACAATCAGCTTATTAAAGATGAGTCTAACTAAATATGGCATCCTCTCTGGCACATTTTTTCAACAAAATGTACGTCTCTCTCGTTCCCAAAAGTTTGAGAGATTGCGACACAAAAAGAGGTACTTGCGGTGGAGGAAAACTGTAGTAGAGAAATGTAGGATCTCAAAAGTACATGCATCGAAGTTGGGAAATATTAATGTAACGCGAATCACTACAAAAAAGACGGAGCTCATTCCATAATGTAGACATACTTTCTCTTGCTTTCTCTTTGCACACACGCAGAAATAAGATCCGATTACCGTGGGACTAGGCCCACTTTTTTCTCAACAAAAACGCAACTTTCCACTTTCTATTTTTTTATCCAGTACATCACACACTTGGAGGCAGCTGTTTACCGTGCTCTTACTAAAAAAATGGGATTCTACAATATAAGAGTGTATCTCTTCGACATGTTTACAAGAAATTCATCCTTTTGTGTCGTTTATGTTTCGTCCTTCCAAACAAGTTTCTTTTTCAGTCATGTATACGAAAAATCGATTGTCTCCATCTCTCTCGTAACTTTCTCTTGCTCATCATTCTCTGCATGCTTCCTCCCGATAAAAAAATATGGAATTGAGGAGGAATGAGAGAGAAAGTGTGTGTAATAGCTTTATTACTATTAGGGCTCCTTCATTATTATACTTGTTGTGTATATTGGAGAGTATAGAGGGAATGATCAATTTTTCAAGGAATGAGGCTAAGGCTTTCTCCTGAGAAGACGCTTCTGCAATATTAGCCGAAGGCAGAGTATAAAAACAAATAAAATATAGATCACCATGATCATAGCCGTTTGACATGCACTCCAGTGTTTGTCTAGAGAAATAAATAGTTGTAAGCCGTAAGCATCTGAAAGTTGGACCCATGTTTTTCGAAAGATGAGCTTAAGGGATGTAAAAACGACTTTCCCTTGTGCCTTTGGTGTACGTTTCACCAAGTTAAGTTTACGTGGTTTTTTAAGAAGTTTTTTTTGCATGGAAAAATGAATGTGAGAAAGAAAACTCGGGTGGGGGCAGGGGCTAAAGAATTCTTTGGTTTTTTGGTAACCTTTCGCTTGTGTCTTGTAATCCGCTCAATTCTACCACAATACCAAACCACCCACACATATCAACCGGTTTGAATGAAACGGAGGGTGTGAGACAGAAGAGTTTAGAAAAATGCTCTCGTTGCATGCGATCTCGTATTTAAATATGGTACAATGAAATAATATGTGTAAAGAGAGGCTTCCAGTTGTGTGGAACGTATACGATGCGCGATTCAGAAGACAGTCCTGATGGAACCCATAATTTCGAGTTAAATACCGAGTCGACAATGTGCTGCTGTCACTTTTCTACGAGTCTACACGCGAAAGTATTCGACGCAATCAAATGGATGGAGTTTTCGTAGTTTTGGGTGTCTCTCACAATCAGTCCCTCGGTACAGACAACTTTTCCTGTCTTCGTTCCTGCCTTTTAAAGGGAAAGGGATGGTAAATAAAATACAGAAAAATTGGGTGTGGGGGGTCTTAGGATTTGTATTGCTAAAAAATCAACATTTGATGCCCTCTGTGCGTATATTCTACACATAAAAATGAATGCGATGTTTATACTGTACGCGTAGTATACTCGATCTGATATGAAAACCGGGATTTGAGAAGGGTTCACCAATACTTGAAACGACATCGTTGTCGTAGATGAGACTCACGAATCCCACAACCGGACTCAGGGTCGCAGTTACAATTTCAAGGAGTACATCTACAAACACCAGTTTAGAGAAGCAATAATGTAAGATATTCGATACCAGAGAGTCTTGTCAAGTTGGAAATCGTTGGAAAAGTACGCATAATAGAAGTGAATATTATTGACATATCTGTCACATTCAGGGAAACTAGGTATGTGCGATGGAAATTTTTAGACCTCCTCCCTCTCCTCATACAATCCTGTCATGAGTGTTCTCATGCGTTCCCCCCGTCTCAAGTGCCATCCGCACATCACCGCAGAATCTTCAACATTCAAGGATGTCTCGTGAGCAAACATCCGACGAAACCTTTTCATATTATTGCAACACAAAAAAGTACATTTTATCACATATCTTTCCCAAGCTAAAACTTGGAAAAATATAGAGGAAAGCCTTCACGTGTGCGAGTTATTGACGTGTGCTATATTGGCATGGAAGGCTTAAAGTCATCAAGACACAGGAAAGCCACAGTACCGCACAGTAATTAACACGCAATGACGAGGAAAAAAGTTACTCCTTATTAAAAACTACTATTCCGTGCTTTCCGTAGGAAAACTCAATAAAATCCTATAAAAATAGTGGACACATTGGGAAACACTTGTTTCCTCATTTTAATCCTCGTATATCACATCAATAATATCGACAAGATGGCCTCCTTAAGAGATACATGATAAACACATATCAGATCAATATGGGAAACGATGTCGGACTGCTTATAAAATAGAGTAATGGATGTTGTCGTGAAAAGTTTCCTTACAAGATGGAAAGATTACTGCTTGTTATGGCTCACTACCAGTTTCAATCAAAGGAGCTCCTCTGTGCTCCACATGCGTGCTCACGATACATAAATACGTACGCTTTACCTTCCTACTTTTCCAGAGTGGAGGTGGAAACCGTTGGATATGGTTATGTACGTATGTATCGATGTTTTTGTACTGTTCGTGAAAGGGAAAACTTTCTCCAAATTGTTTTCACATTTTCTCCCCGTTCTCGGTCCCTTTCTTTATTTCGACCATTTTTCGCAAAAAGTTTTTCGACTCGGAAGAAATGGTCATTTGAATTGAGAGCAATAATGTGTGCATTGAACCCTACCCGTTTCGGAGTACATAAATATACACATCCGAGTACCTAAACCGATATATTTCATGTGATTACCGAGAAACTCGGGAATTGTGCTATATGCATAGTTTTTAGTGTACCTAACAACATCTATACGAGACACATTTGTACGGTCGGCATCGTTAGACTTTGGACACAGAACACGCGCCCTGTACACACAATGCTTGTGCCTTTTTTTCACTGTTTGCTTTCTCCACTATTTTCTGGGCACAGCTTTTCGGATAATATATGTATTTAGGTATGTGTCATTTGCAAAATCTGAGCATATGTTCTTGTTCCACACAACGCCTGGAAGCATTTTTTCTGCTCCACTTTATTCAAGCTAGATGATTCAAACGATAGCTGACTTCTCGGCCTAACAAATATTATTTTATACTGATATTCTGAGCTTGGAAATAACGGGATTGACGTTACGGGTAGCTTTCTCTGGGCAAGAGTCAAGCTGTGGGAAAATACTATTGCGATGAACTACATATTTTTTGTAAGCTTTAGTTTTTATTTCTGGTCGATGCTTTTCTGGGCAGACAGGATAATGACAGAGGTAACTGGAATTCTGAGGGAAAAAGTACGGCACACGGATGGGAAATGATAGTTGTAACGTTTGTCCGTGAAACTGATAAATTGACGGAGGAAGTTCTCGCAAAAAATTCTAGTCTAGATCAAAAAGGTAATTGACAATTGTCAACGTAAAAAATGAGAAATTTCACGGATCATTGGGTTTTCACGTTTTCCAAAAACTGCTGTGAGCAGACGATCCTATTGATTTGAACAGAGAAATACAGTTTTTAGGGTGGAGGAGCCAGTCTGGCTTACGATGATTATTTATGGGTAAGAAAATTATCGATTTTCCTCGAAAGGCTGAACTCCGTGGAAATGAGTCTTTAATAAAATATTTATCCGCCACTCGGCCAGACACTTGCATTTACCTCTTTGAATGCATGCTATAAACACTAGAAAGCTGATTGATTTCTCCGAGAGAAACTCCAGTTTACGCTTAAAACCCAACTCACACAGAAAAATTTATGAACGTATTACACAGTTTGTGGGAAAATTTAATTTAATTTAACCCGAACATGAGTGTCTCGTATACATCATTTTACAAAGTAAAGCACAAACCAACGAATTTTTTGAACTTCAAAACTTTCAATTACAAACATACCTGAAATTACTCCTCTTTCACGAACCCAACACGGAAGCCGTCTTACTGTGCGTGGATATTCAAATTATTTCCCAGTTGGTTTCCCTCAGTGAGTTACCGTGAAATTCGGTTTTTTATATACAAATGATCAATAGTCGAAACACTAACTCACTCAAGACTCAATTCACGACGTGTGTAATTTAGTAGTAAAGGACATGCACTCGCCCCCACCACAATCAATCCCGATGTCTTTTGTAGTTGTCAAAACACAATGGTAATACACCGTTTAATGTGGGACACCAGTAATTTTCTGAGCACACAATTTACTCGCCAAACGAGCTATAAAAATTACGTAATTTGAAGGTTACTATATCGGCCCACTCTCGCTAAACGGGATGACTCACCCTCAACTTTGTTTTGACTTCAGTAAGGAAAACGAGTGAACATGTCACACACACACAAAGGCTTGTCAGTTACACTAATGTTGACACTCAAACCAGCCCACACACACCTCAGTTCACACAGAGGGCTGAGAGATACCAATTAAAACTCGGAGGATACCATCAGTTTCGACGAAAAAATGCAACCTTTTGGCAGCAGCACAATTTCAATGTACTTTGACTCAACTTTCCATCAATGCGAAATTAATTTCTCAACTTCCAAGAAATTTCCAACTTTCCCTTTTGTCCTCACGATAATCCCTTTTGATCTCGAGGATGCACCCAACCAAACTTAAATCTCAACAAAAGTCAGCCTCTGAAAAAAATACTTTCACTTAAGGTAATATTTCATAAGTGAAATTAGAAACTATTCAAGGCTACCTCATAAAAGTTCTCTTTGTTCAACTTTCTCCCTTGAAAAAAAACTAATTTTTTTATACGTTCAATATAATGTGTGGAGATGATGAGTGCGTAAAATTCATCAATTACCACACCTCCTCTGAACGTGTCTTCACACACGAGACTAATTGAAATTTTTTCGGCTTGTTTTAATAAGCACTAATTTACTCACGTTTTTACTACAGACACCCACAAACGCTCACGTCTCGTCCGCCGTGTTTTTCCTTTCACCTGGCTCCTGTAAGTGTCATGGGATCTCTGTGTTTTTCCGAGTCGACTTTTTCTCCGAGAAAACTTGTCCCTTATTGCATCCCGTCTGTCGCTGTTGCTATTGCTTTGATGCACGGTCTACACACACTTTCACTCTCTCTTCCCGAAGTTGAGTCAAGAGGAAATTGTAAAATGTGTTGAAAACTCTGAGGAAAATTGTGATGATGAAGGAGTACACACAGAGTATCTGCTCACACAGCTCTTATTTTTTTTATATATCTTCCCCAACGTTCCTATTCAAGTTGGACACACTCTCACAATACAACTTCACTCAATAATGAAGGTTGCTCGCTGCTCGACGTGTGGAATATCTATTAATGTATGTCTTTTTACAGCTACTCTGTCTGTATTTATGAGTGAGTAATTCTTCTAGTTGTCCATGTCACTCTCAACCCGTCCTCCTTTTTTGTACACTATTCATTTTGTACACAATTTGATGGAAGTTGTGTGAAGTTCGTGCTTTCCACATTGAATGCACACAGGTTACTACACTTTTCTCCGGAGGACTTGAATTTATTTTTTTTTTCACTCTCTCTCTATGTATGAGACTCCAGAAGAGGATGAGCTTTCACAAGAAACCTGTGGGCAAGCAACCATATGTGAGAGTGTCTGCTCCGCTTTCAAGATCCATAGATGTAACCAAAAACTCTGCTTTCGTCTCTTTTGGCCGATTGAGAGGAGCTGTGAATTGAGAACAACCTAGAGACAGGGAGATTCTAGTCAAATTGTGGAGATTCGAGTGGAATTACGAACGTACACGTATAAACGCTTTGCATTGTGGAAAGTTGGAATGAAAATATGCTTTGTGCACATCTGAGGGGAAAATGTAGGGGAGCCAGTGTGCCATTCATTGTGTGTACGGAATCTGGAGGCAAGGAAAAAAAGGCCGATAAAAAAAGCTCGACGTTCCCAATATCTTGTGTGTATGCGTGTGGAGGCGAATATCCTGTGACTATTTTAGATTGCATGCTATCAACAATTCTCGGAAAGGAAACCACCATTCTTATTATGCATTTATATCATTCATATATATATTCGTATAAAAATCTTGCAACTATTGTTTTCTAAGGACACACCTACACAAATGTACAAAGTGTGTATCACAGTTTCAGCTTTCTTTCGGGTACAAATGAGTATTCATTTTTTGCGTGTGATCTTTTTATCCATAAAGTTAAAAGCTGTAAGAGTTATTAAATACACTACTGAAAATACTGGAAGTGAATTCACTAACTTTAAATATGACTCTCACGATTACTGGCATTCCACCTATTTTAATTTGACAATTAGAGTGCATCGATGACGAAAAAAGAAGCGTTGCTGAAGTACGCACAAATTCCGTACAGTTCTTTATAAGCATCACATTTTGAGCTGGATCCCTTGCTCTTCTGTTGGTTTGTTGGTTGGTAGCGGTGAAATGTGATATGTTTAAGCTGCTCCGTCCATCTAGAAGGGAACCAACATTTTTACAAGTATAAAAAGGGTTTGCC
>JAHZMW010001584.1:0-10217 GCA_027743745.1 Alloscopus bannaensis | reverse complement strand
AATACAGTCTTTTTGAGGAAACACTTTTCAAGATAACAAATAAATACTAATCACTAACATTATTATTATGCATGCTGCAAACATAATAATATGCATATATGATACATGCATGATGCACACGCATGCACAATCTTCGAAAGTATATATGTAGTATATGTCACGTGAACACTTTACGGTAGTTTTCATGATATCACACAACTATTTAGTTTAATTTAAAATGCCACAAACTAAAAAAGTGCATTTAGGTACGCCGAGTGTAGGTATTGAGAACATGGTATCATGCCAGTAGGTCTTCGACTTGGAAATTCATGTGAAGTACAAGAAAATTTTAAAAAACAATTTCATTTAATACTCTCGAACACACACAGACGACTGGCGACAGAAACTCTGGGAGAAGAATTAGAGTAACACAAAAACATAGTATTTTTCAGACTCTGTAAATTACTTGCGTACACGCCACACATATCGTCATACAATTCATAATAACAAGCTTAAACGTAATATACAAAGAACCGAGAGTCATATAGGAGACGATAAATGGATGGCGTTTTCAGGTAAAGTGGGGTCTGTAACAAATCCAAGTACCAACACCATTATCATTATTAACATGAAGCACTGCTCTGTTGCTTTTGAATAGTATGTCTTTATAACACAAAATTTTCCCCTGTATTGACGTCTCTCTTGAGGGTACACCGGTGTATGCTTTTAAGTGGCAACGTTGTAATTTCTGTTTTTCTGTTTGCTTTTGACTATGTGTGTGTTTGTATTTATTTTTGATATACAAAAATGATACAAATCTCGTAGAAAAGAGGATACAGGATGCGCGTCAATTAAGCTTCTTACGCTCTCCCCTCGTATGCACCTTTAGTTTTGTCAGACCCCGGTAAACTTGCCGTGTTATATGAGCCAAATTCATGGAATCGCACGGACCCTCGCTGACTCCGTCCCTCTTTCGCCTTCTCAACGGAGATTTGTGCCATTGGTACAGGTAGGGCAGATTAAAGAACCAGAGTTTGGGTGCAAAGAGCAAATAATTAAAAACATGTGGGTACATGAAGAAGAGAACATTCAGCATGAAAATAACACCCGGTCCATACAACGTTACTAAACTAATCATTTCTAAGGGATCTCGGTAGTCTATGTACGCAATGCCAAATGGATCTATGGCTTGAAGAAGCTCCTTCAATCTTGGGAACAACCTGTCTAGCACTTCCGCTCGCAGGTTGCCCAGTCTAATGTTCCAGTCATGTGGCGCAGCTAATACTTCAAGACACTGAACCAAACCTGGGAATGACAGGAGAAGAATGGGGATAATAATCATGAAAGGAAAACGAAAGGGGCTCTCGTCATGCTGTCGTTGCCTTGTTCCCTGCAGCTGCATGATGTGATTTGAAGAGAATACAAGAGCCAGAGAAGAAGAGGGGAGGAAATTTGTGTTAATGAGGGAATCTTCTAAAGTACTACTTCCGTTCTTTTGTCAAAATGGATTCCTCATTATACATGCAGCAAGAAAGGCAGTTCATCTTGTTAGCTCAGTCACTCACTGGAACTCCTCACCTGCAAAAGAGAGAGATTTATGTGGAAGATATTAAACCGTTTTACAGCTCTTCACAGAAACTTGTAATAAATACGCACGTCTAAATAAACTTGTGATTATGCATAAAACAGTTTTTGCATTGCTTAGCGTCTCACAAGTGTATACTTACATTTGTATATATCATACGAAGCAGGAACTAAAGGTTTATGTATTTTTATGCATCTCTCAGGTTATATATTACAAACTACGAATGTGTAAGGAAAACTATGACTAACCCACGGTCGTTTGTTTTCTTTCGGGCATTAAAGGCGAGAGGAGGACAACCTTAGGGGAGTGTGAAGAGCATGAACAAGGACCTTATGATCCAAATTAATCAGGTAGCACCAGAGTGTGAAAGAGGTGCATCAACCAGGTATTAATCATTTGGTGTAGCGGTTGTCTTTTGTTTTTCAAAACGAAATGATGTTGCTTTTTTAATGCACGGGCACAGTTTCTCCTTGAAGGCAACATAACCTGTACCGAGAGGGAGAGTTTCAATCCGCACAACATGACAACATTTTAGAGAAACACTGTGATCTTGTGTTCTCGTCAAAGTGTTGCTTGAACGGAGAAGAAGACCATAATATGTTTCGTGTCTATGTATTAAACACTTTGGACGTGTCTTCCGCGCAAAGAAGACGGGCCTTTGTTGTTTGAACAACGTGTTAAAACCATCACTTGATGAAGTTTGACTGCTAATTTCTCACTAAGGTCACATTAACCGTTACGAACAATACTTTAGTGTTCGTTCACAAAGATATAATTTATAATACGTATTGTACTTACATGTCGTGTGTGTTACATATAGCACCCACCTCGCTACCAATACCAATTTGATTATCACAACTCTCAAAATTCAGATGTATGGTGTGCAAATTTCTGTCGGGGTATGTTTTCCCCTAATTATAAGTTTGCTGTTGTGTGTGAGACATCTGATAAAGAGTTGTCCCTTTGTTTTCCAATAAAAGAATACTTTTCATGTACATAAACCTTGTCACTTCTCGTCTCTGTGATCAAGAAACAAAAAATTCAAGGTGAGTTCAGCGTGTCGTACTAGATCTCCAATTGTTGGTATGGTTGGATCGAGGATATGCTCAAATCGACGGAGCAACTCGTGAAGTAGAGGGAATCCGACGAGTCGTGGCCACAACAATTTTGGAGCCCACGTTACGAAACGGACGAGAGTTGGAACACTCCAGAACAGACAAATCAGATTAAAGCCTAAAACCGGAAAGGTGTAAATGATATAATTCCAAGCTTCTAATGGCTCCCTGATGTCAACGTATGTCGTTCCGTAGGGGTCTATTGCCACGATCAAGTCGTAGAGAAACCTTCCGAGCCGAGGAAGTCGTTGCAGTTAAAATAGCAGCACTATCCATCAGGAGTTAATGGCGAAAGTACTCGGAAAGTAGTTTAATAATATCAAGTTGGCCACAGATGCAATAACACTTCACTTCACAAAGAGTTTTTAAACTCCTCGTGATGATGTCCGCCCAAATCGAATTACTGTCCATTTTCAGGGAACTTTGTCTTCAAACTGTAGCACTCACGCTTGGGCAAAGACCGTGATCTAATTTAGGTCAGCGACATCTCCAATAATACGGTCATTTCATTTGACACCTACCATTAGCACTTCATTAAACTTTTGAATACGTAATTTGTGCTTTTCTTTAAATGTAATGAGACACCGCACATCTTTACCTTCTTTGCATACCGCCACCCTTTACCAAAAAACCTTCCCCACATATTGCTTTCTCAGACAAACAAAAGTAATTGCACGTGCAACACTACACTCTAGGCAATTTCAAATACTGCAAAGGTATCAAATACAAAACACAATTCTTCTCTCCTTCCATCAGTAATGTTTTTCTCCAGTAAACTCCTTACTTTAGTGCAGGCAAAAAAGCAAAGTTTGCAAAGCTTCGTTTGTCATGTCTGTAAAATAATCCGTCGGTCCAATTAAATCCAACATGGTACATCATGACAAGCGGCATTAGAAGTAGGATCGACTGCTGGATAACATAGAATATGTGTTCATGTACATTTTATTAGTACTTTAATCAATGCCCTGTCTTAATCACTGAGATTTACTGGGAAATCATTTGATGTGCTTGTATGGCGAAATACACAACAGAACTTCAAAAAGTGTACACCTTACTTGTTGTTTTTGGAAAGAATGTTGTATACATACTTTTCATTGTTCTCCCTTGTGTCAATCGACTCTAGACACTATTTTTCGCGCATTCGTTATCAACAATAAATTATCATTAAAGTTATACATATTCCAGCCTCCAGTACTGCACAATTTGTCAGTTAACCAAGTACTAATACAATTTAATCAATTATTTCATGACGAACGTCATTAGATGTAAGAAGACTTGGTTATTACCAAGATTTCGAACAAAGTGTAAAACCCCGGAATTCACATTACAATTTTGCACCTCTAATTAATCACGGGACTGGACACTTCAAGGAATGTCAGTTTAAATATGCATGTATGACAAAAGACACAGAAGACTTGTTCTATTTAAGGTTTAGCTTCAACTTCGAAACAGTTGCATTGCATGTTTTCTCAAAGGAACGCTTTACATTAGAAACTCTCGCCTTGACTCTGCACACTCCTCCGTCTGCGTTGATGGTCTACATACTGTCGAATACTTAAAACATTTTTTATGAATGGGTTTTCGTCTGCTATATGGTGCTGCTAGGCTGGCTTGCATTTTTTGTGGGTGCAACAAAGACGAGCAGAAGTACGGAGAGCATCCACAGAGGAGAGAAAAAAAGGAGTAGAATGCGTGAGTGAGTGAAGGAGCGGAGAATGAAAAGAAAAGGATCGGTGCTGCTGTGCAGCTCGAGAACTCTGCTTGAGTTCGGAAGAATACACTGCGTCCAGAACAGCCAACAGGAGCAGTGGGCAATGCTTGGGATCACAACACGCGCTAAAGAATTGAATGTTGTTTTTTCTTTGGGGATTGCACTGAAATTCCTCCACCTGCACAACCACCACCCATTATCATCCGAAACGAAATCAATCACGTTTTCGAATATACGAATACTACTCGTAGCCTTCGTGTGCAATTACTCGTAAAGATGTACGTGTGTCGTAATTTCGTAGTATGAACGTCTGCCACCCATGTAGCTGATTTGCACTTGAAATGAAACTATATTCGTATACATTCCACTATTTTGAATACATACCCTCGTTGTACAACAATTACACGAATATTTCATGTACATTCCAATTTTGTCGTTGTGATTGTGACGTAATTTAATTGCTGACCTTGCTGATGAATTCGTATCGGATGAGTTTTGTATGGAGAAGTTTAATCAGTCCTCACATTCCGTTTTTACTGAATATATGTATTAAATGTAGGTTAAAGTATTGGTAGCTGGTATAGATTGTGGTAGGAAAATGTGATTTTGGTTGGTTCATGGTTTTTGAGGAAAGAAAACCATCAAGAAAGTTTAAGGTAAGAGTTGGTAATTGTAAGTTATGCTTCGTAACGTTTATGAACATGGTTGTGTTTTTGTCATTGGTTTGAAATTCGGAATGGATAATGACGGCGTACATGGTTTGTCTAATTTGTAGAATAGACTTCAAACCCTGGATAAGCTGTAAAAGGAAAGTGGCGAAATATGGGTGATTCCATCGAGGATGTGGAGGAGCTGCCGTACATTGTATGGTACCAGTGCAGAATGTGCACTCATTTGTTCTTTGATGACATTGAGAAGATGCTAAAGCACTTGGATAACAAACATGGGGCCATGATTGATTGTGAGGAGTTGCGAGACACTGTCTTCAAAAATGGCCTATCCATGGGAGGACTTCCACGGTAAGGAGAAAAATACGAATTTGTACGCTAATTTGAAAGGAGGAGAAATTGTAAGTGTAAATTATTTTTGTAGAGTACAAAAGGCTGGTGTTGCAGCGGATGACTACTCAGATGAGGGATTGTCACCACCATTTGGTCACTGTGAAAATGACGAAGAGGATTTCCTAGAAAAGAGTCCTGCGGACGTCAAACCGGATAATGTGAAATGTGCAAACGAGGAAGATGGCCGATACTACGCTCAAAATGGAGATTACAGCAAGGAGTTGTATGAGGAGTCTTCGTACGAAAATATCACTGGAGAGGAAGACTGTATTAAGGTTGATCCAAGTTACGCCCAGTTTGTTCATGATGACGAAGAGCAGCTTCCTGAGGATGATTTTGAGGAGGATGACAATATGCAGGAGTTTGACGAGGTGGACAATGGCGTCCACAACACGGATTCTCAAGAAACAGAAAGATTAACGCAATCCTTAAACTATTCTACCGAGGGTTGTGAAGATTTTGACCAGGATGTGGATGACTATCAGGAAGACGCAAGTGACTATGATGAGATTACACCGGAACAGCTCATCTTGGAGCCTGATCTAGATGACGGGGACTACGCAGAGAGTATCGCGATTGTTGAAGACGACGAAGAAGAAGAAGAAGAAAATAATGACAGCAACACTATTTCTAATAATGAGAACCACCAAGGCTCGGCTATTATGAATTATGGATTTAATTGTCGATTCTGTCGCAAATTTTTTACAACCCGTCGAGGAGTCGAGTCGCATGAGCAACATCACTCAAATGGACTCCCTGTTTCGGTGAGACGTCCGACTCAGAAGATGTTCCCATGCAGAATTTGCAAAGCGAAAGCCTTCCAATCCTTCAAAGATCTGAAGGCCCATGTTCGAGCTCATGCTTCAAGTGGTGGGGCAGACCGGATTCACATTTGTAAATTTTGCTACTTGACATTTTCCAATACGGCCAGCTTGACGAAGCATCTCACAATACACAAAAGAGAGAACCCTAACAAATGCTTTTGTGGAAAGACTTTTGTCAGTGCCAACACTCTAAAAGTAAGACTTTCATCATAAATGAATTGCTTATAATCAAGGTCTATATACTGTCTAATAACTCCTTCCAGAGACATTACTTTGTTGAAATTATTTTTAATACCAATCTTCTGTTTTCTAGATTCACAGAAAGATTCATTCTGGGATTAAACCATTTACCCATTGTCCATCGTCCTTTACCACCAGTTCTGCCAAGTATCGACATGAACGACATGTTCATAAGATAATAGACCCACAGATGAAGTAATGGGTTGAATGAATTTTAAAAAAATATTCTGCTGTACTGGTTGTATGCAATGAAAACGACATTCCGTGGAGGCAATCTCATGATTCCAGTAAATACAGTATGATTAGTTACGTTTCCAATCGCGTTAAACAATTTGGAGCTATGGTTTAACTATTTCTCCTAGAATATTTCCTATGAAACGGTAATATACGATAATATTATTGACGACAATTAGGTAAGCGGAGAATCAAGTAGAAGTTTATCAGTTTTGTTTGTATGTCAAGTTTTTTAAAAGTTTTTAAACTGAATTAATAATCCCAAGCTGTAATTCTTTGAATTCTTGCATGCAAACTGAACCTGCTGCAAGAATAGATGCACAGTTGTGTTTCAAATGCTAAGGTTAGTGAGTATGGCTGCATGAAGCGGGTATTTGTAATAACTCATTTACGTAGTCTCAAATTTAAACATTTACATACATTCCTTTCAGTTCCATGTACGTTTTGTGGTCGCTGATACATGAAGGTTCTATTAAGTTAAGCAGATAAGAAGCTAATTTAATGACATATATTATTATGTCTGTTATTATATTGTTTTAAGATGCATAATTCATGTTCTGTAATTTACTTGCGTTAAGTAAGAGAAACGTTTCATTCCATGTTTATTTAATGCAAAGCAACTTCGGGATGCTAAATATTAATATAAGTGGTGCATAATGTATAGCGTTGTTGAGAAACTAAAGGTTAAAGTTAAGATTACGAAATTATCTTACGTCTAAGAGCGTATAAAACCGTTATTGTGTTGCGAAATAGAATTCTGTTACATTAAATTGTTTTGAATTTACCGTTTTTGAATTGTCTTCAATGAATTTATATTATCAATTGGATAACATTTTTTGTGCCACCATATTGTTGGCATCAATTTTTACTTTGAATGCACAAATTTGATTTTTAACAAATGAGAAAAATTTACGTGAGGTTTGAGTTGTGGAATATCATTCCATGTATATGTGCAAATTGCAATGGCGTTATGAAAGAGCAGTATGTTTAGTATAGGGCCTACATTTGGCCTGTGCACTTGGATTTGTGTCATTCACTCCACGCACCAAAATAATCTTGCGTAAAAACCGCACTGACTACTTACATCAATTTAAAAAAGTACATACTAATATGCACATGCCTCAGCATTACTCTTGACGATAACGACCTGTCTTCTGTACCAACGACGAAGTGTGCAATTCAACCAGGAAGTGAAGAAGGCATCCTTCTAATTTACACATACCTTTCCTCATCCACTCCGAGTCTGCACAAGCATATTATCGGTCGAAATAACAAAAGCGTGTCTCATGGTTTGCCGGTTGGAGTAGAGTACGCATACATGAACGTTATTCTTCTTGCCGGTAATTGGCATCACAGGCTATCCGTAACTCACGGAGTTGTAAATTCTCATGGTTTGCCGGTTGGAGTAGAGTACGCATACATGAACGTTATTCTTCTTGCCGGTAATTGGCATCACAGGCTATCCGTAACTCACGGAGTTGTAATGAGTGAAATGCAACGTACTTTCATAATACATAGTAGTATTATATCATGGAGAAAGCGTTGCATACAGAAAGGTTTCCCTTTCATTTCATTTCATACATAAAACTAGGCATCCACCGGGAAATGAATGAAGGGAAACATTTGGCTGTGCAAATAACGTGCATTTTTTCTTGACGACGAGGGCAGAAGTTCAAGTAACAAAAATTATTGCACGGAAGCCGCAATAAACTTTGTCTCCACTCAACGTCAAGCTTTTGGAAGCATGCAAAGTAAATGAAATTACATTACTTTGAGTTATGCCCTAATCGTTGCTCCTAGAATAGATAATGTGGGCATGTATGTAATATGCCTTGCATTCCTTGACTGCAACCTACCTATAATTTTTCACTAGTTTATTGTGCCTTAAAGGCACAATTAGCACAGAACATAACCTGGCCGTTGATTCAAACCGCTACAAATGAAACACATGAAAATGGTTTGCAAAAGCGATATGGCTGCTCCTACAAAAATGCGACATATAGTTAGCAATGAACATTTTTGTGAGTCTTAAATGTGTCACATGTGTACTGCTACTCGTGTAATAACTTTGTTTCGTCTTTCACCACTCTATTTACTGTCTTTCCCTTCTGTTGAAGTTTTGCTTCAGGTACGCACCCTGTGCTTCTTGAGAATCTCTGGCCCACATNCGTCTTTCACCACTCTATTTACTGTCTTTCCCTTCTGTTGAAGTTTTGCTTCAGGTACGCACCCTGTGCTTCTTGAGAATCTCTGGCCCACATGTTTGTTGTTCAAGTCACTTGCTGCAACTCGTCATTGTGTCTCAAATTTTAGAACGAAGCTACCAGAGTGCTCCTCACAATTTCTAGCCAAACAACAAACACAAATGGAGACAGAAGAGGCTTTTCCACTGGATATTACCCTGCTACCATCACCATTATCATTTCGTCTTTTTGTTTTTTATTGTGCTTACATATTTGCTCCACTTTCTCGCTTGTTTCTTGACCATATTTTATGTTGGTGGAAACCCTCAAGTAGCCTTGTCCAAAACTTATGGAGCCTTTATCTTCCTCAGACGTGATAAGAGCGAGGGGAATAAAGACGAGTATGTAGTAGAAAGTAGAAAAAGCAGGAAGGGGGTAGCAAGCCCATTAAAATTTATTACACTACACACATTTCCATTCATGCAAGAATCTGTGTGTGCAGCGTTCGAAGAAGAAGTTGATTTCGGTTCACTCCATTCACCTCAAACCCGGAATTGGATGACTATGATTGTTTCTTTTCCTGCCATGCATGCACGAAATGAGGAAACTGGTTGAATTCCTTGCAAAAATCACCGTTCGTAAACGACTCGCATCCATTGCGCTATATATTTTTTGCTTCTCCAAATCTTTCCTTTCGCGTTCGCTCGTTTTCTCAAGATTTGCAACACTTTCGTCTTGGTCTTCTTCCTTTTCCCTTGTTACATCTGTCAGCGGTGGGAAGAGATGTGAGGAAACACCGAATTGTTCCGATTCAATTGCGGAACTCACTGGGAACACAACGCACACATGTACAAATGAACTCTGCGATTGTATGCTACTACACACATTCTACGTACTACTTGAGGTAACATTTGGATGTGAAATGAGTGAGTTGGCAGCAGTTTGAGGAGGAATCCAGCAGCAAACATGAGATCCACAGAATAAAAAAGGAGAGAATTGCACGCGTCGAAAACTCGCTTCGTGGTAATGGATGCCACTGTGCGACTGTTGAGTTCGTTAGTAGTTGCAAATCACAAAAAAACTAGATCAAGCCGACGTGCACAAAGCGCTCGTGAATTTCATTCGCCGAAACTTTTGTGGATACCAGCTTTGTGTGGATGCTCCAAAGGGAAAAAATCCAATTTCCACCAAATTCTGAACAACTGAGGCATCAAGTTATTTATCTGATGTGATAACAATAATGTAATGCAAATTGCAAGTATTATAAAACGCTTTCGAATGAATG
>JAHZMW010001583.1:0-38562 GCA_027743745.1 Alloscopus bannaensis | reverse complement strand
TTTGCATGAAAACCTCAGAGTTGAAACTTCTAACCAGCTAAGTGGTGTAATTAGCTCTCAAAAATTACGTAATTATGTACAGAACATCAACGCAGGACCTTTATTATTATTTTTTTAAAGTTAAGTTTTTTAAATTTAATGCAATAATAATGAAATAAAACTGCATCATGCAGTATTGAAAATTTGTCACTTTTAATAATCTGCTCGAATACGGCATCGCGGCATCAGGAGTTAAAAGCTACATAGGATGGCGTAGGCGACTATCACTCCACTCAATTGTTGTTGATTTAGATATGTAATTAACGAATAATTCAGATTTTTTTAAAATCAAATAGTCTGTTCAACCTTCAGCTGGTAATTACTTACGGAACCTAGAAACTTGAAGGACACAGTAAAGAACTCGCACGATATGCCAATTGATTGACTCATTGTCGACCTCATTTGAGAATGACATAGCATTTTATATATATTGTACATAATGTTATAATATTGTATCAATGATTAAAGGCAAGGAAATTACTTGCCGTTTTGATTCCGGTCGTTTGAATGGTCGGCCTCCGCCCATGTGGATCTCATCCTACCGAAAACGGACAGATGAAACATTTACTGGAAAAGTTTATGCAGCCTGCCAGCCAAATAGTTGTTATTCGGCAAATTTTGAACGCTGGAAAACAATGAAGACTGCGTCGCGTCGGGGCCTTGTTCTTGGTTTTGAAACTCATGATTTTAGTAGATTATTCCAATTCTAGTCTAGGCAAAACATAGATGTTTCAATGTGCCCCATCTACCACACATCCGCAAAGTTCCCGTTTCAGCCAGTAATTGGCAATAATCGGCCAGTCATTAAACGAACCTAGAGTCTCATCAATTGCTATCAAACCGACAGTCTCCCGGTGCACCGGGTGGTTGTTGGTTGGCTTATAACATCTTCTGCTGGAATCATGCAATCCAAGGCTTACTTAGATGTGTGTCTACGTAGGTAACCGACAATATTTCACTATGTAAAACCTCGTTAAATATGGAATTTTTTCTTTATTCCAGCAACTCAATATCAATTTTAGATAAATACATTCCAATTCTCGACCATCTTACATCAACGGATTACATTTCCGCCCATTTATATGAGTAGTGTGTTTTCACGGGCGAGGTTTGGTTACTCTTATGAAATCATTTTTACTAATTATTGAAGTGTATAGAGCCAAACTGACGGAAGACAGTACGCAACCAACGTGATCTGAAAGAACCCATTTGTATATTAGACGTCTGTTTGACTGTTTGCTCGTTTAATTAAAAAATGTATTCACTTTTGTACATCCATGTATTAAAACCTGAAAGAATTAAGTAACTGCTGCGACGAAGCCGACTCGCTGCTATACGCATTTGCTAGGTCAAAAGACATAACCCAAGGAGTAGCAAACCGTCAAGGCAGCACAATTTCTCTAGCCTGACCATTAGCTAATTGAAATTTGAGCATCACAGACTTCAGAAACAGCTCGAAAAGCAATTCATGCTTATAAAATTATATAAAAATAATAACTCATATAAGGTTGTATTTTTTATAAATCTGTCTTACAGGCTTCATTCAGTTCAAATAGTTTATTAAAAACGATGTGTGCCAGATTTTAAAAGTGTAGTTAAAAAATTCTTTCCACTCTTATCATCGCATCATGTATGTATCGGTTTACAGGTACATTTTGTACACATTAAGTATTTACCTATATTATATAAGGTATTGCACTCAATTACAGATAAATCTTATTGTGCATCAGCGTCAGAATTTATATATGGGCTTGCAGTTGCATGCATGAGTACTTATTACCCTGTGTTGATTTTTGATTTCTCTTTCCACCAAGTTTATAATGTCTTAACATTTTCATATCCTACCTTTTGATGCTGAGATCTATTGTGTTATATATGCAATATGCACGCGCACTTCCCCTTCCCGATTGGCGATTAGTTAGTTACGTCGCTTGTTCAATACACAGTGACGTATATAGCAATATTGTTTAGTTAGATGCTCGAAGGTTCAATGCGAATTTCCGAAGCACCTGCGACTCTCAGTCGCAAAAACTACACAACAGTGACGTCATCGTAGTCCTGCCACATGCAACCGCAAGGGAATACCATCGTAGTTAGGCCCCGTGGTTTTCTATTACAACATTTCAACTACCGTATCCTGCATAGAGAGAAACTTTAGTTTGCAACAAACAGCTCAGTGAATATTGTTGTAATTGTAATAAATGAGTCATACCTTGATCTGCTTGTACATTGCATGCACACTCATAGTCATGCGATTTCATACAAACCTAATCTGAAGGAAGCCATACCTCGTTGTATATTATTTCGACAACATGCACAAACGTAAGTATCTTGGGGGAACTGACAATGAACACCTTATACAAACTAATTTCCGTAACCGTGTTAATGCTGAGCGGAGCGGACTACTTGTATGCAGTTTTTGAAAGTGTAAAATGAATTTATAACTTTTGTCTACACACAACTTGAGGGTGCCATTGTACTCTCCAAGAAACATGTGTCCAACAATGTCATTTCATTGATTAGTATCGTCTCAGTTTAATTTTAGTGTTTTCATAAGTCACCACAGTGAAAGCTCTCGGAATTGGGCGGAAATTAGTTAATTAAAAAACTGATGTGGCCACGATCAAAAGGTTCTAAAACTTGGTTGCCTGTTCGGGTTAGCACATAAGGACACATCCCATCTTTTCGTAAGGTATGCTATTTTTTATTCATTTGCTCTTGGATTGGGTACATAATAGGCATAATAAAGTGCAAACGTGTGGGTTCAGGTGTGAGGGACTTTTGTTTTTCTTGCTTGTATGCATCAAATTAACTGCAATCATTTATCGATATTCGATGTCTACAGATTGAAGATTGCATAGAAAGTGTCATTGGTAGTTAGAGCTCCCTTTTAGTGTTGACTCTCATTTGGTATATATTACATTTACATACCTCAATATGCTATTATAATATAGCATTGTTGTGCAATGTACACAACACGAAACTGGCGTCTTTTTGGTATGGACAACACGATTGAATGATAGACATCCAGTTCCCACCAGCACCTGTGCAAATCTTAAAATCCGTATCTTTTTACGCAATGAGAGCTAAGAGAGTAAAAAGAGAGAACACGCGGATCCACGGTTTGTGAAAAAATTGGTCCGTGTTCATGGATGATTCATGATATAAATTTCTTGTGCATTTAAGGTTTTAGAATGTATCGACTTGTGAGAGAGTGAATCCCTGACCGCTTTTCCCAGCATTTAAGTAATTATTCGTATGAATGTAGACTTACATACGACGACCGTGTGGTTCACAGTTCACATAATATTCTTCGTTCGTTCTATTCTCAACATGCAAAGAATTTAGAACTGCAAATTTCCAGCTCATACTCTGGTAGTAGCAGCACTGGTTGAGCTTCCTCCAAATCCTTTAATTACTGACGTTTATACGTCGACCGCATATGTCAATTTGATTAACAAACCACATGTACTCATGATATTGTCAAATTTCATAGACTTTCTTTAAAGATTCAATTCGTTTAGTGTTCCTATTCTTGTTTGAATGGACGCACTTCGTCACATTGAATACACGTTAAACTATCTATAACACTACTACCTTTCAGTGACTAGTTGTTCCCTGCAAACCCAGTTACCCAGTTTTATTATACAAAAAATGGCTAGTTCGCGTGTGTTTGTGGGAGTATGTATGTAATTATGATGAAAGATTCATGAATCATGACTCTCCACTGAGGTGCTTACATACAGTCCACTTTCCTGAGTTTATATAGTTCAGCAGGGTGTATTCCATTGCCGAAATTACTTGGCGTGACTTGGGTTGGTGCATAGTTTGCAGTGTAATATTTATACAAACTTTGTATATGAGTGCATTTATTTCTGCTGATGGCTTAAAAAACTCTTTTCCCCTTCCTCTTGACACATCGCATATCGGAATCTCAACACGAAGACCTTTGTGACTTCTCTGTGTTGTGACTCATTCCTCTCGGTTTATGGTTTACTTCACGGGTCTGTCTCTGGTATGGAAGCGTTGAGTGTTTGTTTTGCTTGAGTTTTATTAGTATCTATGTATCTGGTAAGAATCTAATACTGTGTTGTTTGTTCGTAGAAGACAGTTTACATATGGGTTGCTGCAACGATGGTGTACTCCGACCTCTTCTGTCTGGATCATCATCGTCAGCTGCATCTAAAAGTCGTAACGAATACAATGGAAGATTTAGTGCGAACGGATGTAGTTCTCGTTATACCAGAAATAAACGCCAAAAACTAAGGAATGACATTAGTCAGCAACGCAGTTACAATGGAACGACGAGTCTAGGTGGGGATCACACTTGCGACAACGACGACGACTTCTACGATGAATTTGACGATGACGGAGTATCCTTTGAAAGGGGATCATCCACAGGAAATTCTTTGAGTGATTGGTGCTGTATTTGTGTCATAATGTTGACAAAGCTTCGACTTCTCGTCTGGAAAAATCTCCTCCTAAGGAGGAGACATTACATCGTGACCACCCTGGAAATTCTGTTGCCCACCTTATTCGCAATGATACTGGTACGGACGAAAGTGTATTATTTATCTGCTGTTAAACATCAAGTTAATGCTGTCACTGTATGTTATGCACTAGCAATCATGTAAAATGTGGAGGTGTTGTTAACATTAACACCGTGTTGTGTTGGCCGACCGTTGGCTTTGATTCGTTAAAATCTTGGACATAATATTATGACTCATTTCGTTGTATTTTATATTGTAAGCAATAAGTGATATATTGCTACCCCCTGATTACGGATGCGACGGTCTAATAACTACTCTTACTTAATTACAATTAATCAAATGATGACGTAAACATCTTCGTGATTTGAAACAGGCAGCTGGAAAAACTCAAATGTCCACTGGTCATGGAAATTCGCTTAGTATTGACGTAACTGGTAACCAAACCACAATCTATCCAGTTTTAAGAGAAGAGGTAAGTTTAAAAAGCATATATTTAAAATTGATACTTATCAATAAATCAAACTATATATCTAACGTTTTTCTTTAGAAAGTTTTTTACTGGGATGCATTTAACATTTTAGGACCTACAAGCAAGGTTCATTCGGAGAGCATCCTGTGGCAGTTGTATCATTGCTTACGCGCCAAGTACCCCAGCGACTGACGAGGTCATTCGTGATTTGAGTCGCATTTTACCAGGAAAATATGGTATAAACAAACTACATAATATTTCAGTAAACGAAATGCGTTATTGAAAGGCAGCGAAATTTGATGCTCAATTACATGTCGAAAATCCGATTATTAGAATGGAGACCACTGAATAATGAAGACGAAATCGAAAAGCTGTTGGGTAGTTTGAGTTTCAACAATACTACTCGAGGCTCCTTGAGAGGGGCCATTGTATTCGAGGACGGACTTGCAGGTGGATCAAATGGCGTTTCGTATAAAATTAGATTGGTGGACGTCTTTCGTGACACCGCTCTTCTCTTTCCTTGGTTTCAGCTTCCTGGGCCTAATTTTGGTGACTGACAATTATCCTTAACAATATAATTGACTATCATGTTCAAAAATTCAATATATGGGATAGAAAATAACATAATCATCTATATGCACATTAGAGCATTCCGAGCACTACTCAGAGTATGGCTTTAGCGGTTTGCAAGTAACTTTGGATAGAATACTTGCCAAACGACTGACGGGGAAAAACTTTCCTCAGAAGGTGAGATCTCTACAAGTTTGGTTATTGTATTTTTAGTAGTTAAATTGTAAATAGTATGTAACGTTGGGTAATTTTTTCTTGCAGATCTCATTACAAGCATTTCCGTATCCTCCGTATAAAATAACATTGGACTTTAGTCTTTTCTACTCAATTCTTCTGCCACAACTGTTTGTTCTTGGATTTATATTCATGGTTCCTTCGATTGTACGCGTGGTTGTCAGTGAGAAAGAAACTGGAATAAGAGTAAGAAATTCTTATAATCTTGACTTGAAATTTTAACTTCCTTGACATTAGTGTATATCAAATCATACAAATGTTTCATACAAATCTGTGTTTCAGGAGCTACTGAAACTTAACGGCCTTCCTGGTTGGATGCAGTGGTTGGGCTGGATGATCAATTCCATGTTGATTATCACAATTAGCATAACAATAGTGGTATTTTTGCTGTTTTGGACATTTGACATTCAAAGTGGAGCTTTGTTAGTGTACAGTGATCCCACAGTATGGTGGTTAATTCTAGTCCTGTATGCAATGTCAGCGTCCGCGTTTTGTTTTTTTATTTCATCTTTTTTCTCCAAACGTAAGTGTCTTCTAGGCAAATACTTTTATGGTCTATTATAAAAAAGATTCTGTAATATAATTAGGTACGTAATTTCTGATTGAAGATTTTTTATTGCAGCTACATTGGCTACAACTGTTGGGATAATTTTGTGGCTCGGAACCTACTACTTTTTATTTGTTCGAATTGAACAGAATTATCAAATGTCAAGTACATTTGAGAAGCTAGCAGTGTCTCTACTTCCAAATATGGCCGTACACTTAGCAATTAAAGTTTTATCTGCATTTGAAGGGAAAGGTCGGTTTAACAATATATATGAGGTTGAGACATTGATATATGTCACATATCATGTTATGAATCCTCTTTAACACATCTGGTAATGTCATACTCATATATTATGTTGTTGTCTTGATTGTATTAGCTGTTGGAGCACATTGGTATAATATTGCGGAACCTATAAGCAGTGTGGATCCCTTGTCACTTGCACATATAATTTTAATGTTCCTGGTCAACACTGTCTTGTATATGCTACTAACAGTTTATGTTGAGAACATTTTGCCTTCCGAATATGGCATTAGAAGACCGTGGTACTACATATTTCAGGTATTTTAGAATTTAACGAGAAGTAAACATTGCATTGATTATTTAGATTTGAATACTGAATTTGAATCTTCAATTAAAAATGGACATCACTCACTTTAGCGAAAAACATGGCTGCAACGAAATGGGGTCGTGGATAGTCGTCCAGGCACGTCAGTCAATCATCCTGATTGTGATAGCGAAAACAATATGCCAGGTTTTGAAACATCGATGACCGATGCCGTTGTAGGGGTTGAGATAAAAAATCTTCAGAAAGTTTTTGGAAGGAACAAAGTAGCTGTTGCAGGCGTTAGCGCTAAGATGTATGATGGCGAAATATTTGCTTTGTTGGGTCACAACGGTGCTGGAAAGACGACAACCATATCGATGCTTACAGGTTGGGACTAAATAGTGTTTGAATTTTGTCACACATTTCACATTACAAAAGCTATAGGTTTTTTTTAACTTCATAGGAATGTTTGCACCATCGGGCGGCACTGCCCAGGTCAATGGGTATGACATCAATACGGAGTTGGACATGGTCAGAACGAATCTAGGACTGTGTCCACAGCATAACATGCTGTTTGATAAATTGACTGTTTCTGAACATTTGCATTTTTTTGGACGTGTACGTATTTAGAATGTCTATACGAATTCTTCAAGTGTCACTAATGTTGAAAAGCTTATCACTGGTTTTCTTTCCATGCAATCATTTAATATGCTCATTTTTTAGTTAAAGGGCTTAAATTCTGCTGAAGCAAAAAAGGAGTCGAAGGAAATCCTACATAAGCTGCAATTGTCAGACAAAGCGAATACCTTATCGTTGTCGCTTTCAGGCGGGCAGAAGAGAAAACTCTCACTTGGAATAGCTTTGGTTGGAGGAACAAAGGTTAATTCTATTCTATAGTGTGTACATCTTTTATTTCATTGTGTATTTGTTTGTTTCAATTGAAATGTGCTAATTTGTTTTCTATAGGTTGTTATCCTGGACGAGCCGACAAGGTATATTTGCCACTTTTATTCATCGTTTACCCTTTAATTTTATTATAATAGTAATAGTATTTGTGGAAATATACATAAAATCTGCTTCAACTTGCAGTGGCATGGATCCAGAAGCTAGGCGAGCAATTTGGGATCTTTTATTGGTGAGTATTTTATGCTTGATCGGCCGACTTCCCACAAAGTGAAAAATTATCTAAACGTGCTACTTGTGTGATGGCAGGAAATTGAAGACAACTTTATCTAAGCGGAGCGATCAGTCCATGCTTTTGCCGTACATACAAAATTACGTTCCCAATGCCTCAGTAAAAGCCTTGCACACGGCAGACACATCGGAAATGCTGATCACACTACCAACGGAAACAGCTAGCACAACCGTTCTCGCTGAAATGTTTTCGGGACTCACCGATAGTAAGGAAAGCCTAGGAATTAACACTCTTGGACTATCGCTAACCACAATGGATGAAGTATTTTTGAGGTTCGGCATCATTAGTGCTATTACTGAAAATGTGGGAACATGACTGATGACGTCAGCTCCATCAAATAACTATATATTTATAATTTTTCGCAGGGTGGGCCAGTTGGTGGAAGACCATATGAATGGTTGTACGGATACTGCACAGTCCAGCGTGGAGGCTACTCCCAAAGTGCCACATAGACATTCCTCTGATGCACAATTACGTGAGTTGTAGTTTCACAAGGGTTTCCTCCAATTTTTCTCTTCTTCTTCCCTTTCTAAGTGTCTCCTTCATAATTTAGCATTGAAGATGGATTTTGAACGACTTCGGGGATTAACTCTTATGAAAGAGCAATTTCTGGCTCTATTGACGAAAAAGTACATTTACACTTTACGGAAGCGGAAACTGATGATTAGTCAGGTAGGTAACCTGTGTGATCCAGATGAGATTTCATGTTATAAAGTGATTGGTTTGAAAAAGATAAGTAGTAAGATGTCATCGTACCAATTTGTCGCAGCTTATCTTTCCCGTCGTAATTTTGGCAATTGCCATTTTGGTGAGCAATGTCAACTTTGGAATACCAGACCAACCACCTCCATTAAAAATAACGTTGGATACATACAAAGACCCAGTCACACCTTTCTCAAGTCCCGATCGGGTAAGTGGGTGCGGAAATTTCAACTCAACTTTTTACTACCTGAACTGATAGAACATGATTGTATTATAAACAATTGATTTATTACCACAGGAATTAGCAGCCTATTTGGCAGCTGTAATTGGAAGGTCTAGTAAGGAAGTTCCTTCATCTACTTCACTCATTGATTTTCTTGCAAATGCTGGGATTTCGGATATCGCATCATATCGGGAGAGACATATTGTGGCTTGTGAGGCGAATACCACAGATGTTAACGCTCTGTTTAACACTATACCAAATCATGCCTCCCCTTTGGCAATTAATCTCGCTACAAATACAATGTTGAGAAGCTTGGATCCAACTCGTAACTTAAAAATCGTGGTTACCAATCATCCTCTTCAGTCTAAAATGGATTCTCTATTAGAAGCTGCAAAACCGAATCCATTGTTCGCCGAGACAGTTCCCGTCATGTTTGCAGTTTTTATGCCAATTGGCTTGGCATTACTAGCTGCTAGTTTTATTGTGTTTCCGATAGAGGAGAAGCTATGCAAGGTACTTGTAATTTTGATTTGCATATTTATATGTATTGTATAGGTATGTTAGAATCGAATAAGAATAGGTAGCGCAATATTTCTCAAATAATCAACTGTGGGTTTATGTAATCAAATTTTTTATTCTGTGGTTTTCTGTGGTTTAATTAATATAGGCTAAGCAACTACAAATGATGAGCGGTGTCAGTCCAATAATTTACTGGTCATCTGCGTTTCTGGGCGACTTTTTCGCGGTGATTCTTGTTGTTTGCGCAATGACACTTTGTTTTCCAATCTTTGAAAGTTACAGCGTATTCACCTCGTATGGAGGCGCCGGTATTAAATATTAACCATGATATATTAAAGTCGGATTATGACTTGTAACGGTACCTGAATTATTAATTTGCTACTGTTACAGGCGTTGCCTTTCTGATACTGTTAGTTTACGGATACTCGGCCGTATCGTTTTCTTATCTCATTAGCCACTTTGCGTCAACGGTGTCTGGCGGTTTTGCTTTTGTATCAATCATACACATAGCATCAGGTATAAATTAACTTGGTTGTTGTATTATTACAATTTACATTAGTGAATTGTTTAATGGGTCAGTCTATTTTGTTTAGGGATGATATTGTGCCTAATTGTTCATGTGATGGAGATAAGTCAGTTGACAGAGTTGGCCGGCAAGGCAAGATGGATTGGACGAATTTTCCCCACGTTTGGAGCTTCAATCAATACGATGAGGTATTCCGAGATTGCATCCAAGAATGGCCGATGCAATATTCTGTCTCCTGAAGCCACAAAGTTTTTGTGTGATCCAAATATAACGTCAGTTCCTACTGAATACAGACAATGCTGTGGTAAATCCAAATTAATTTGATTAGTATAAAGACTTGAGGTCGGAGTATTTTCAGTAGAACACAAATACTTTTATCGTTTTAGATAACTGTGCGGACCTAAAGTCAGATTGCTTTTCGCCGACTTCCTACATAACGTGGGAGTATGAAAAAGTTTCCACCTTATCTTTTGGATCTGGTATACTTGTTCCCGGAATTGGCCAGGAGCTGCTTTATATGCTGTTGATGGGCATTGTGTATCAGATCTTGTTGATTTTATTGGAGTACCAAATCATACAAAAACTAATTGGACGAATAATTCAAACTGAAGTGTCTGTATTTCGATCAAATTCAAATGATGAAGATGTTGTAGCAGAGTCGACTCGTGTATCGGATTTGGTTTCGCAAGGTATATAGAATATAGATGTATACCGATTACCAACATAATGCAAACTGCTTTGAGACTTTGGTGAATATAATCGGTGAGAATTAAGCTATCTGATGTTACAACTTTATATGCCACAGGAAATGTTAGTAATGATGCACTGGTAGTGGAAGATCTTTGCAAGAGTTATGGCTCATTTGCAGCAGTTTCAAAACTTTCTTTTGGTGTCCATCATGGAGAATGTTTTGGTGAGTACACACAGAAATGAAAATAATGAAATGTATGCTCACTCGTTTTAAAACTATTATTGATTGGAAATTGTAAAACGTCATTTTTGTCATAGGGTTACTTGGAGTCAACGGTGCGGGAAAGACTACAACATTTCGTATGTTGACGGGTGATGAATTCAGATCTCACGGAAACGCCTATGCGTTAATGAATACATTGCAAGGAAACAGAGACCAATTTCTGTCGAATATCGGGTACTGTCCACAATTTGATGGAATTATTGGTGTGTTGAGCGGAAGAGAAATGTTGCAGCTATTTTGCAGACTTAGAGGTGTACCTGGCAAATATGGACTCACTGAAGCTGATAAATGGCTTACGAAACTAGGTATGCCTTTATACTAATGATGATGAAGCCATCATAAGGAGTGTAGTCATTTGACATGTTTAATATGTTTGGCACGTTTAGGACTATACGAGAGTGGAAATGTACAGTGTGGAAAATACAGTGGAGGCATGAAGCGAAGACTAAGCGTAGCAATGGCGTTGATAGGAGACCCACCCTTACTTCTTTTGGATGAGCCGGTACGGAATAGATTTTTGTATCCTCTTTTACTTAAAACTTAACTGTGTATTCAGTAAATATTTTGAGGTTTGATGAACTTGTTAACATTTATATATAGACTAGTGGCGTAGATCCTGTGTCACGTCGACAATTTTGGAAAGTGTTAAGTTCAGTGAGGGATTCTGGTCAAGCTATTATTCTCACCTCCCACAGGTAATACATATTATTATATTTGCCCATGTCGGCGGTGGTGGTGCATAGAAGTATTACATTGTGAATTATAGCGCAGTTAATGACACAATCTATTTTACTCGCAGTATGGAGGAGTGTGAAGCGCTTTGCTCTCGCCTAGGTATAATGGTTAACGGAGAGCTACAATGTCTTGGAGGGGTTCAGCATTTAAAAAATAAATTCGCGCAAGGGTACAGCCTTTTGTTGAGACTGAAACCAATGATAAATGTTGAGTCAGAAGAAATAAAGAATTTATCCAGAGATATTCAAGCCAAGTTCGAGCCATGTACTTTGAAGGATAAACATCAGGTGACTACTCAAATTTTAACCTAATATATACTTGCAATTTGCATACTTACTTTTCATACTAATTATTGTATTTTTTGTTTTCAGAACATTCTTCAATACCAGATTCATAATACTAGTATTCCTTGGAGTACCTTGTTCAAAACAATGGAAGATCTGAAGTCAATATACGCAGATGTAATCGAAGACTATTCGGTAAATGAAACAACCTTAGAGGAAGTGTTTCTAGCATTTGCTCGACAGCAGTATGGAGAAAGAAAAGCGGATATATCGTTACTTAAACGTCTGGTCACTTGCCAATTTTGATAAGTCATTTGTAATTGAACTCTGGAGACAGGGAAGAATTATGGAAAATACACCGGATGTGTACTTTAATAATCATGAACTTTGTATGCACTCCTTGGAAATTCAAGGGCGAAAAAGTGTTTATATTCATGTACAACGGTCCAAATCTGCATTTTCCCCATTTTTACGTTTAAAGGTTTTTGTATTTCAATGCTCGGTTATCATGTTATACTTTCAAAATACAACTAGGAACTTTTTTACTACATGATACGTGTACGCAGCAAGTAATGAATTATAGCTTGTATTTAGTAGTAACAATTTTGGTTGCCTACTAAATGATACTCCTGTTTCAGTATTCTGCAAATAGCTTCTAAGTAGGGAACGTTTCGACTTACGATACGTTATTCAATAGCGAAGGGAACATTTTCGACTCCGAGCCACATCTCTGCCACTGAATAGTGCATTACGCGTATGAAGATTGTCTTTCTGTAGTTGGTGATATGTTACCTTGTCTTGTCGAATGGAAGCGACTAACTTAAAGCTAATATTCGTTCATCATCGGATGCTATTCATCAGAAAATACCGTGCGGTCGGTGTAATACAAATCTATATTAATAAATGTACCTATGCCCATGCTTGGTTTGTCACTCAACATTGCTAACCTTTTACTTTTTGATACGAATTACATGCAAAGCTAGGTTATGCAGCTATGATGTAGTTAACAGTTCAATACGTGCAATTGTTTGTGTAAGGAATCGTAGTGCTAATGAAAAATTATAAAAGAACATTGAAGTGCGAGTGTGTTTATGTTTTACATTTTCATAACAGGCAAATGCTTATCACTCAGTGATCAAAGAAAATAAAACATTAAAAGAATTGTTATTTTGAGCATGTTCATGGTGTCATTGTTGATCTTATGACCAATGAAGTCACCTAGAAATAAGGCCGAAGAAACAAACTTTTTCATACGTTATGTACGTAAGTACACAAGTGAGGAATTTATATTACATGATATGCATGTACCTATATATGCATTGCCTGTGTGTTTACAGCAGGAAGAATCGAGTAGGCAATAATGGTATCAATCAACGTAACTTATCTTATCCAATAGTACATATAAACAAAGCTCATGCCTCGTCCGAGAAATTTAAGCCCGAAGTACTGTAAATGAAAGTTTTTTTAAAGACCATTTAATGACAGCATATAATAGTTCATGCTCTTTTGAGACAACATATAAAAGTGAATTTTTTGATAAAATCTATTACTAGAAGAATCTACGCAAAACAATATGGTATAGGTACAATTTGTAAATACACGATTGCTTGATTGATTAACAGAATACCACACTATATATTGCAACTTGCAACTACACGCGTTCCTACATTTAAAGCAAGTTCTTCAAAACTCATATTATGCAGCTTATTATGTCCAATCAGACCTATAACACATCGCACAATTATACATTGCAGAGTTCTCTGAAATTCACAGAATCTGAATTGTGCTTAAATTAGGTTAAGTAATCTGAAATTGTAACACGGAAACTTGTCCTTTAACCAACCAAAACGTCAGACCTCTTGCTTGTTGATCCATCAAAATTATGGCCGATAGGAAGTAGATTTGTCTCGCAGATCGCAGTTTAGTTAAATTAGTGCTTTTCACCGCTTTCACATTCAAACGGAATAATTGAAGATTCACTGAACATTCCTCATTTTACCAGGAACGTAATTTTTGTCAATAACTGGATCCTGAAGAAACATGTGCAAGCATTTTTCATTTTGCGCCAGTGGATGTCCAGCGATTCTACAATTGCAATATTCAGGGGGAAATTGTCAGGTGGTTAAAGTAGTTAAGTTAAAACCTGTGTTCGAGTTATTTTTAAAACAATAGAGAACGAAATTCACTCACTTGTTTACAAATATTTCTAATCCTTTTCGTCTATCTTCGATGAAATCTTCATCATAAATTCCGTCGTCTTGTCTGTATGAAAGTAAAATTACATTCCATTTTAGAATACTTACACATCTTAATATTGTAATTTTCTGGCAATGGTCACGATTCGAATCCTAACTCAAAGTGCATTCAACACATTTTTTAACTAACCTGAATGGGAGTTGTCTTTTCCAAGCTTTCGAAGGTAACGGTGGTACAACTATTTTAGAATCCCGTTCCAGTTCTCCCCTCAGCCATTCAAAATCAGAATACCTTCTTCTAACCGACGACTCTTTTACACGAAACACGGGAAGATTCGTCTAATGGATTTAAAATAAAATCCTGAGTGAAAGCACGACAGTGAACCTTTAGGTGTACGTGTGCATGCATAATATGCTGAGCTACATTGTACTTGTAGATGAGAAAGACCGCTTTCACCCGCTGGCACTTTTGTAAGTTACTTACCCGTAGTCTGACTTCATAATCTGTATATCGCTTATTGCCAATGCCGTGAGTGATTGGATTAATGACATCTATTTCGAGAAAATTTGCTGGTGCCGCGTACGCATCGTCTAAAGTCTGCTTTTTAACATTTAATCGACGGGTGGATTCCATTCCGGTTTCTTGCACGAGGGCGAGGATACAAAAAAAATGTTATTTACTGGTCTTTATCCAAAGATCCGTTGATTCCTGCACCATTCCTAAAGGAGAATAAATATAATTTTCACTTTGTTACAAATTAAATGACAACGCTTGAAGAATAAGCTGAAACCAAAATTTAGCAGCTTTGTAAAGAATTACAGTGAGTGAATATTGAAAATTTGAAAACATCATCATTGCCAATTTGTTGTAGGTGAAAGGTCTATCTATCAAAATACATATAAGTGACAGCATTTCCTTTCTCCGTAAATACAATGAGAGCACTTAAACTATGAATGAAACGAGTGAAAGTTTGCATAGGGTACTGGGCTCCGTGTATTTATGTTATTGCACGACTCAGCGTAGCGTGAAGCTTGTGAGGAAGAGTACAGTGACAATGTCACAGGAACTATTGAGTGACCCTTATCTTTTGGAATAAACATGTAAACTTCGTTACTGATGTCTGCTTGATTGGAATCTTAAATTAGGAGGAGGCAATTACGTTTCGCTTCGCTAGTGTTTCGTGAGGTTGTATGCAAGCCCATTGCATTGTATAGGCGTGATGGGCGGCGAGTTTAGTGGAGTGCACTAAATCTCAATCAACGTGCTTCAACAGTTCGTTTAAACCTCAGGGTCAAAGTGGATATCTTCATTCTATTGCTCTCTTCACTCTAAAATCACGTATACATATCCCCTTTCGATGATACATAGCGCTATAGCGCTACGTACGCGATTAAGGCGTACTCTTACTGATTGACGATATTTGTACCTTTTGTTTTAGCACTCTTTTTTCACATTTCTAAGGATTATCCATGATTATATTTATTATAGTTGTTCTGAGACCACAAGTACTGTTCAAAATATTAAATTGCATGATGAAATCATAAACACGGTTCACCTATGGATTATTTGCCTCTTCCTGTGCTGCAATTCCTATTTATAAACACAGTGTGTCGAGCGAACTCTGGTAATTTTCTAAATCGCTGGAGGCTACAACACGCAAAGCTGACCTGACACTTTGTGCTTAGACAGAACACCTACTATTTCCAGAACCAAATATTTAGCTTACACAAAATATGGTTGAATGGCTGCGGCGATAAGACGAGCACAAGCATTAAAAGAAAAAAATGTTCGGTTCGCGTACCATAAAGTGTATAAATCACTCCTCCATGAATGTATAATCGTTGTGGAATGTGAATCACATCGAAATTCTCCGATTGACAATTTAATATTTTGTGACGCGTTAGCAGATTTCACTCCCACAAAAAACAACTCAAATATTATATCTATATCACACTGAGCACTGAAATTAATTCGATGATTAGCTGTAAATCTGATTTGTATTTTGACTGTGAGACTTCAGTTGAAATACCTTTTTACTCCTTGCTGAAATGTGTATTCGTTTAAAGCAACAACTTGTTAAAATCCACCATATACGCAGGGTAGAACATCTGAACGTTTATGCAATCATGACAAGCAAGAGGGATAAATAAAATCTTATGACTCAGTTTCACAGAAGACAGAAAATTCGATGACTTTTACACTTTTACAGCAGGAGTTCAATAAAAATATGTATGGACTGTGGAGCCCTATTTATCGCAGTAGCTAACCTTATGCACAATATCATTCACCATTCACAACCACAAGTATTACATACACGGATAGCAGTAGGGTTTCTTTCTCCATCAAGTATGTGTACTAACGTGTAAAGAGCATATTCAATACGCGTTTTTTACAGAGAGGGTAACAAAAACAAGACAGAATTTCATTTATATCAAAGAAGATTGAAGTGAAGGCTCTGATGCTTCTACTTAGTCACGATTATTAAGATACGCCTCTCATTGTTTGCTGTGCACATATTACATACTTACTATATACCGTCTATATGAACGATGAAGACCAACCACCTTCCAACCAACACCACCGTAACATGCAATGTTTTAGAGTAAACATGTTCTGATATATTATTGCGTGTTTGTGCAGAGATCAGAAGGAAGGGCATTAAGCGAACGTGCTACAACAGAATGAACAATATTATGGCTTCTTTACATTGAGTTCGAGTACGAGTACATATTTGACAATATATTGTATGTAACACAATCCTGCTTTGACCACCCTAATATATATCACATGTCGAAACCATGTTATATAGTGTAGATTGTAGTAGGTAACCTTAACACTATGCCGGTATCGTGGCCAACATTGCCCAAACCTTGAGTTAGATTTGGTTGGTGGTGCATTTCGTGGTTTTATACGGCTTATCACGTCAATCGCAAATCAATGCAATCGAATTGAAACTGCATTTAAATGCTGCAGAGCTATTCCCCTGCAAACTAGTTGCAAGAGAAAGCAACAAATGTCAAGTAGCAGAGACTTTGTCCTTGGAGTTACGTGTTTATGCTTCAATTTCAAATTAGAAAGACTGATGCACTAATAAAAAAATATATGAGCGATTTTGTGTCACGACGCGAGAAATCCATTCCAATGTAGAAGTCGGCTTCGTCAGGAAATTCGGGCTTCCGGTTACTACGCTTTCCACATACCATATACATAAACCCAACCAAACACTCAGAGAAAGTTCAGATGAAAACTTAGGCATTTATGTATTAAATTCAGTCCATAACATATTATATTTTGTCTCGCGTTTTCAGCCATTACTATTATAATGTTGACAACGAGGCTATCCTACTCTACTGCTGATTTTAACGAACACGCTTATAAACTAAAAGTATTTTAAAGGTTTTACCGTCCTTCTCCATCGCATCGAAACTTTGGGAACATAAGATTCTCGAAGGAGTTGTTCTGCGTGGAGCAATGTGAAGATGGAAGGAGACACGTGGTTTACGTGTAATATGGATGTGTGTGCAGTATGAATTGTTGTGTGAAAATGTAAACAAGCAAGCCCAAAGAATTCCACTTATTCTTGGACGACAGCTTCGATCGTCACACTAAAAATACTTCCCGTTTTGGTTGATGGAGTTGTGAAAAGGGCTCCTTCATTATCAAATATTGTTACGACATGAATTTTCCAAAGTTATTGATTAGCCAGCTTCGAAACTCGGTGCTCAAATCTTGGACAAATGCCACAACGGTGGAATCGGATAACCTGCGTCGCTGTCGGAATTTCCCTGGTGTTCCTCTGCTAGTGTGTAGCAAGCGTTGGAAGGCAGATGACAGGAGAGCTTTAATCCAGTCCATGCCACTGAAAGATATGGGAACTCAAGGTGAGAAGCAGTTAGATGTGGATCTAATCAACACAAGGTAAGTAAATATCACCTTGCACCATTGAACGGGCGTGACCGGATAAGCTGTTATGACATGTTTCGGTGCATTTTGGAATTTGCAGTCAACAAAATGTCTACCCCGATGCTGACACACCCAACGTGCTATTCGACGGGGTGAGATTTGCTGATTTGCCCATAGCCCACATTAAGGCATCGAAGAACAACACCATCATTAAAATAACGGATGCCCTTGGACAGCAAATCGCGTATCGGTCTTGTGGGATGGATGGCTTCAAGAACACCAGAAAGGGTACGAACATTGCAGCTCAAACGACAGCGGTTGCAATAACTGGGGTATGGTTTTTAGAAGGGGAATTTTTCCTAAAGCACATTGGCACTTACAAGCCACGTGTTGTGAGTATCTCAGGTACTGAAAGGTTTGGTTTTTACAGATCGCTCTTGAGAAAGGAGTCACCAATCTGCGAGTTTTGATCAAGGGACTAGGACCAGGGAGAATCAGTTCCATCAAGGGTTTACAAATGGCAGGGCTGAAGGTTGTATCTGTTACAGACTGTACTCCAATATCATTTCGCCCTCCACGACCTCGGAAAGCTAGGAGACTGTAATTTAGTTGCACGAAGTATGGAGTTGGTAGTCAGTGCTGAAGTTGAGTTTAATTTTTATAATAAAGCGCGTTATGGAGCAATTGTACGTTTTGAAATTTGTCCTTAGCATTATTGTCTGGTTTTACTCAAATGCTAAGCCTTAAAAATCGAAACACGGTTGTAATAATTTTGTTTGCAACATGCAAGTTCGTGGGATTCCATCGTCTTTCGTTAAAATCATGGTCTTTTTATTCATATTGTATAAAATGTCGAAGTTATAAAATTACGAGTTTTCTGCTTAAAATTTAAACGATTTTGTGAATGCTCATATGACATATGACTGTACTCACCTATGTCAACCACACTTTTGTTCGATTCAATCATTTGATACTACGTTTTATGCGTTTTGAAATGTAATAATATCGTAGTTTATCACAGATCCAGATTTTGCATGATTTCTTTTGCCCCCTTATAATTTCTCAAACAAATCTGAACTAGCTAGGTAAATTAGTCGCTATCCGTTGTGAAATAGCGGGATAGAAATACTACGCTGTTCTGTATGATTATCATGTGGATCTCGTGGACAGCTTTGAAACACTATTTTTACTATGATTATGACTGATAGTATTATTGTTGTTATGTATGGAAGCTGCATTCGGCCTAACTTCCAGTCGTAAATCAGTGGGGTGCACTGATGTATCAAGGGCGTAAAAGACGTTGGCGCTAACGGGAAATTTGAGTTCCTTGTGTGGCAGGATTTGAACAAGGTTAAAGTGTTTAGGATCTTCATCTTCCATTCCAAGTTTCTCCAAGGCTGAGGCAATTACTTTTGGTGTATGATCTGAATTTCCAACCATAATTGATTTGTACAAGACGTCTCCTTTTGCAGGAGATGATACTTTTACGACAACGGCCTCCGGTTTCACAGAAAGCAAACCACTTCCATTCGCTGCCGAATTTCCCGAGGGTGGTGAAAATAATATTGAACTCTCGTTCGAGCTAGGAATCGATCCCTATTTCATCAATCACCAAATAAGTCAGTTATAAATTACATGTTACTCACATGAACGCGCTTCAGAATCTGTTCGAGCAATTATATGGTCCATATAATATGGATTTTTTTTACCTTGCGTTGTAGTCCTTGGTCGGTATTTTCAGATGACGAATTTGACGTAAAGGAGTCATTTTTCCTATGCCCTTTTACAGGATTTCGATCCGGTTGTATTGCTAGTGATAGTTCGTAAGCCACTTTGTCATCTAATACGACTAGGGAGTTGAACCATGTGACAAAGTACGGGTCTTCTTCTAATCTGTAGCCTTTCGCGGAGCCTTGCAGTAACTTCAACTATAAACAGCATGAGGTTGGTTTAGTGGTTTTTAAAATTCATTATCTAAATTCAGTGGTCCGATTTAGATTTGTGCATATCAAACCTGTGCGAGTATTTCGAATTCCTTGCGTCGCTTCTCAAAATTGATGAGATTTCCGTGAACACGATCTGGAATTGCAGAGTCGATGAATGTAAGATCTGTTAAAAATGTCCCTAAATATGGAATGGTTCCGTTTGGAGTGTCGTTTTCCGCTGCAGCTGCTGCTAGTCGACTGGCTGCAGCGGGTCCTCGCAGCACCCTCGTAAAGAACCTCCTGTCCTTCGGACTTTTCGACTGCGTTGGGAATTTTGCTGTGCCTTCGATTTCTAATAGTGTTCGTTGTGCCATTCTGTTATTTTCTTCAGAAAATATCTGAGACAATTGCGTGTATATAGCTATGCGATCCTTGGAAATCAAACTCCATATTTTTGATAACCGAAACACTGGATTAGATTCCAAGCCAGATATAATGGCCTTTAAAGAAGAAAAGTTCTTCAGCTGCCGTAGCTCCTAAATTGTAAATCCACAAATAATGTTTAATCCTATAGGAATCCGATGTGTATGTTCCTATAATCAATAGTTAGAAATTGAGGTATTCTTCATACCTGTGCGATTCTGATCCACTTATCCAAGAACTTTGCTCGCATTTGAACTGTTGCCGCTGGATCGAGCAAAATGGTTGCAACTACGCGTCCAGATAATGCATTGAATTGCTCTACGGTAGCTTGCACCGTTGGACAGCCGCACCTTCGCTTCCACAATCCTCCTAGACACTCCCAAACTCTGAGATTGAGGAAGAGCTCCTAAATAGATATTTTATAATAATATGTTATTTCAATAAATATTAAGACACACGATGTTTCATTACATATTCATCCATAATTAAATTTCGAGGAATACCTTGTCAAAATACGTTAATTGTCGCGCAAAATGAGATTCAGGGATTGATAACAAGCAGTAAGTCTTAATCTGCAGCGGTGAAGAAGTGAGAGAATGAACCGACGCCGCCTTTTTCATCTTTTTTCGAGTTCGTAACTTGTATTGCACTTTGAGACTAAGAGGTTTCAAATTCTCTTCGTGTGTGAATGGCAATACAGTCTTATGAAGGCAGTCGTATCCTTCAGTACCCTGCTCAAAATCTTCGGAGAATGTGTCCAGCCAAACATGCAATGCATCCAGCATAGCTCTGTAAATACAACAAACATTTACGTCAGTCCTTCATTTATTTTTTAAACAACCCCTTTCGTCCTTTAATTCTGAAGTACTTACTTTCGGACCATATCCACACTTGTTCGTTTGTAAATTGTAATGATTTCATTGATAACTTGAGGAGCAGTTGCAAAAGTACGATAGGTTGCCAAAAATACACTGAGGTGAGTCGCCTGTAGATTAAGAAGGAAAATAGTCATGAAAATCACATTTGCACAAATTATTACTATTATAATCCAAAAATCGTCAGATCTTAAAAAAAGTATATGTACCTGAACATCGGTATCATCGTTGGCCACTGCTTCGACAACTCTGTTCAGTGTCCCAGCCTTCAGAATCTTAATACGAACGGTTTCCCACATGAGGTGAGCAATTTCAGCTTGTCCTTCATCAGTCTCACCTGGACTACTCCCATTTTGCTTCTCCCCGCTAGCAGACCCCCCACTAGCACTGCTGGACAAGTTATGATGACCGCCCGGCTCCACGATTTGTACAATTGCGGACGGTCGTTGATAGCGAACTTTCTTCAGGTATACACCCCACACAGCATCTTTCTCCTTCTCCTCACCCCAAAACCGGCAGTTTTCCTGTGAGAACAATCAAAGAAATATGTGTTCATTAGTTTTTATACGACAAATTGCCCTATCGTATATGTTCCTGTTCAAAAACTTTTGCAGATTCACGCACTTGATGAGATCAAACTTCTCATACCTATACTATCATATCTCACATAAGAAATACAACCACAGCACAAATACATAACATTTATATATATGTATATGTATTTACATAAAATATATACCTTTCTCATTCGTGGTGGCGCTCGAGGTGTAGTTTCACTAACTTTCTTACCCTCTCTACATCTTTTAAACAGTGGAAAGCACTTGGCGTAGCAGTGATTTCTACAAAAGGATTCGTTGCCGTTACCTCCGCTGTCGTGAAGTGAATCCGTTGGATCACTACTAGTCCTGACATTCTGCTTACCCCTACTACGATCATCGTCGTTGTGGGACTTTCCACACACGTCTGTTTTAATACCTTCATTTTTATGCCACCCATTTCGCCTTTCTTCAGCTTTGGCTTGGATATATATGAGCTGTTGCTGAGCCAAAGACACTAACATATTTTTATTATTATGACAATTGACTTGAAACAAGACCTTCCCTGACGCAACCTTTATTTTTACACTACTTAAAAATTACTTGGTGTAGTTGTGTCATTATGTTTCTCTGGAACATGAATGACTTCACAGATACTTTAAGTTGCATGAGAAATCTTCAAAGTGATCTACACTCTTCAGTCACGTACATTAAAAAGTTTTTGTTACTTGGTACATATATGTATGTATTTGGAAACGAATTGCCTAATCCTTTCTATTTACACATCACACGCTGAGAATTTTACACACAATTTTTTTATGCTGTGGAGAAGTAGCTTTCTTCATAACTTGATTCCGCTCCTTCCCGTTGCGCGTTAAAAGAAAGTCATGATGTCAAACAAGACTTCAAACACGACCAAAAAAGCATGCAAGAATGTATCACTATTCGCTACTACCACGTAGAGAAACTACTTTTGACTTTAGAAAGCTTCTTCTCCAAACACTGGACATTATTTGAGGCTTTGTTGATGGCACAGAAACTGGCATTTAAGTTGTATCTCTTTCGTTTGCGGCGACAGTCAATGACTCACAACAACAGTCACAACTCTCAGTCAATGCCACGCACATCGTGTTTATCATGTTTCATGAAAGAATGTGTGAACGAGAAAAGTCAACTTGTTTACAAGTTGTTTTCTGGGGACCACGCATTTCAATACGGAAGAGGGTCGTAAACGAATCTAAAATATGTATCACGTTACGTGTCGTACTATTATCCTTTCCAAGATACAACAGAGAACCTTTGTGGTGTGGTGTTTTGTCAAAAGGGTCACCACGACCCTCCCTGTCCCTTAACTGCGCACTACACTCACAACAATTTTGGTAATCCAATTGCCAGGTTTTCATAAGGTGTTTTTCTCGGCAATAAAGTTGGAAATGGGGAATATTTGTATAGCAGACTATTGTAATACTAGAGGAGAACTGAAGTTCTCTGTAATTGCGTAAACACACAGATGAGCAGAGAACGGACTAAATACATAAATAGATATCCAACTAATCTCACATGTGAATGAGATTTGGAGAATCACGCATAGCGCACCGCACTCATCGTGCCGAGCAAAGAGTGTTCCGAAAACTAAATACGCGAACGAACACAGTTAAATATATACACACGCTTCTCTGGATCATCTCATATTCTTTCCGTCATATTATGGACGGTATCATGACATGTTGCTGAATCTGATCTGTTTTGCAATCTAAAAATTGACTCTGATGCTATTATTCCTCTGTAGTAGAGCATAGCATTAAAGTAAAGGTTGATGTAATTTGCATACACAAATTCTGTGTATTTACAGCGATCGTCGATTGACTGGAAAATGCGTTGAATATCTAAATTTGTAAGTGTAGCTTCTCTAGAGAGAGGCGGAAGAAAACACTTTGGATTTTGTGAAGCCTGCCAGCATGTTCGATCAACAGCCAGATTCACCAGTTATTTAAATAGCCTTTATAGGTGAGATGAAAACGTGGATATCTTGACAAGCACTTTCTCACTAAAACTACAATTTGTTCATTACTCACAGCGGCTGCCTCGGTATGCGTTTGATCTGCGTTTGCGCTGAGGTCAAATCTACGCTACTAAACGAGATTAAGTACATATTTGCATGATATCGGCTTAGCCGATCAAATCACGTTAAGCAAATATGACCACTTTGTTTGAACTTTTCCAGTCACTTACTACCATACAGCAAAAGTACAAAATCACAAAACAGTTAAATGCTTATATACGGCTCCCGAGCGGACTCTTGTTTTTGTGGGATATTTTGTAAAAGGAATGTAATGCAAATGTGACTACAGTACTGCTTATACAAGTTGTAAACCCAAAAGATGAGACTCCCCTCAATTGTAGGTAGACATAATAATAATAATATTTGCTTATTAATGCCTGCTCTCTGCTGGTTGCTTCGACATAATATTTAGCTGAATGGATGGACAGAGTTTAAATGTATTGTCGTATTAAAGAAATGGGTAATAAAATGGAATGACTCTGTTTCTCCTATTGTAAGCCCGCCATTAGCGTTTGTTAACTATCAAATGTCAAATTACGAAATGGCAAATATTACATTGGTGTGATTTGTACAAGTACAATGTCAGGCATATGAGTACACATATAGCGTGTCTGCATGGTCAGAACGGAATGAAGTAGTTGAGGAATGTTACTGAATGACAGAGGGACATGAGGAGGAAAGTGAAAAACAGTAATGGTGAAAACCTTAAATAGCTGATGAGACAAATTTTACTATTCATGGCCACGCCATCGCAAACGTCAAGAGATGAGTGGTGGAAAAATAAGCGTGCATACGAGGCGGCTGTAGTGTGCATATCTGTCGAAATGGATCACTTTTCAGAGGGTGAGATGAAAGACTGAAAGATGAGAGGATTCTCTATAAGCATAACCATAAGATAGGAAAACAATCGTATTTCAAAGCGACGAGCTGTTATGAAACTAGAAAAATGTTTAACCGTGTCTTGGCAGACACAAAGTTATGCCGAGTAATATGCATGGTATGTTGCAAAATTTATATCGTTTTGGCCTCACTGGGTCTGCGCTGACTGACGCAAATTCCATACTATGTCAACGCCTGAGCCTTTCTCTTGGAATTGCAGCTTTGACGTAATTACAACAGTTCGCTGTCCCTATCCTTTTAGAGTACAATATTTGTGATAGGTACTCACATTTTATTGTCTCTATATCGTTTATAAGCAATTACTCTGCGCTTGCACACATATATGTATGTACTGTGTCCAAATATGTGCTGTTCTACAAAATTATGCTAAATACCTCACTTTTTTAATGTGTGCTGTATTTGAAGATGGCAAGGGCAGCGGTAGCAATAGTTTTTATTGACAAAAATTACGGCAGATTTAAGAGTATATGAGACAAGAGTCGATTTGTACAATGGTCTAGTTATTTGTCTGCTATTTTAGTAGATGCACGGACTGACAGACCGTCAGTGACAGTAAACCCGAGCCATTGAACATTCTAATCCTATGAATTAGGTGGACTCGTACAACCATCCCTTATGTTTGGCTCTGCACAAGAAGACAAATGCCCATTCATCTCATTTTTCCCTTGACTTTTATTACGAATGAATGCATCGTTGTTTAGGGGTTGTTTCCTAACCAAAGAGTCGAATCTTGAACAAAAATATAATAATTGACTTGATTGTACTAAACCTGAGAAACTGGCGACATGCGACGGTAATTTTTTCACAATATTTTGTTTAGAATTACAGCAAGTGTGAATTTTTGTGAATAAGATCTATGTGAAAAGGTCATCTTTTATATTTTTGTAAAAATAAGATAGTATACCAGCCAGTGTCACTTGTCTACGCTACTCCCGGCACGAAAAAGTTCTATTTTTACTGCTTGTAAAACAAGATTAACAGGAATTATGATGATAAGTGTGGCAAACCATAAATTATCCAAACACAGAGGAGAAAATCGAAACTAGATACAATGGAATAGGTGTAGTGCATACACATGTATTAGAAATGTAGTACATTTACAACAATACAACAAGCGGGAAATGCGCTACATCGAAAGCAAAACTGACTACGTAGCTGAGAGCAATTTATATATATACATATATATTACCAAATTGATAACCCTTTATGGTGACCTGCTGACATTGCCAGAGATATTTTGTATTATTTACCCGTAGATATTTGCCAAAAAAAATTCTTAACTCTACTAAATTTCTACCACGAATTGAGATGTCATTATGTACGTGACCTGGAGAGTAGAAAAACACATGAACTCAGGTCGGAACATCTTACAATACACGCAAAAATCGCAAAAAAGGTCAGTGCTAATTTGTATGGAATCTGATCCTGTGATCAATAGACTTCTCTCACCTGGAATTTTAAGTGACTATCTTTATCGTGCAAGATACGTCTTATTATAGAGGCAGGTTATGCATGGGAATCACTGAGGATTCATCATACATCATTTAACATAACATACATACATACATACACGCGTACTTCCATAATATGCAATAAACCGTCTCGTCCAAGGTATACATTATGATGGGTTTAATCCGTTTGTACAATATTGTATTGTATTGCACGAAAGCTGACCTTGATGCTGCAGCATCAAGTCAGCATGCTGACTTGTCCAGTTTTCTAAATCTCTCAATGGGTTGTGAAGGAGAATAAATGCAATCATTGACGTATGCATGAGTTTGAGTAGAAATACCACGATTGAGCTCCATGGAAAGGTCTACTTAGGACAATTTTTTTGTTGAATGCAGATTCTATTTTATTGTACAATCAGCGAGCTAAATAATACGTTACGAACACCATCATCGCGAAAAGCCTTTACTGAGTTTTACTGAGATTGATTGAATTTTCCGTGAAATTAGGCTCAAACATCGAATCAAACTATGCATGCAAAAAAAAAACCATCTTCAACTTCCTACTGGCAATTCAATACAATTGCAATGAATACTAAACCTTTGTTTTCCAAAATTGGTGTAAAGAAACTCAATCGATATACCGATGTGGTTTCTTCGACGTGTTGAGATCAGCATTCAAAGCTCTGAGTTTACCCAATTAGGTAATTCATTGTGTGAAAAAACGACATACATAACATTATAAAATGCCTAACTGGATAAATTACGCAACACAAATACAGTTGGTACGCATTTTTTCTTATACTACGTTCATCAATTATTATAAAGCCCGAAAAGCTTTGAGCTAGATTCTCTGCAGTGATACTAGAAGGAAAGTACCAACTCGCCTACTTCACGCATATCCTGTAGTGTGGTTTTATTGATTTGTAAACTTCTCGTAGAATAAATCATTATTATAATGTGTATATATTATGCGTTTATGCGTATTTGCATTGTGATTGTATTTCTGACACTAATACGGCTCGGATAAAATAATTGCTTGTTTTTGTATTAAAATTCAAAATTCAGACGTTTATTGATGATTCGATTATTACGTACATAGCTACGTACGTATGGACTGAAATATAGTATATTCCTTGAAGCAAGTATGAATTAAAGAAAAACGGTTCAACGCTAACGTGATTCTTACCACAGGAACATGGAGATTGCTTTCATTTGATTCTTCATCCATTAAGCCTTTCCGAGCGCAACGAGGAGGGCCGGAGTCACTCTTCACTAATCACAGAGTTTAATAAAGATGAATGCTCAAGCCGCGCAGACAAGTACCGGTACATCGTACATCATAGTGAGAACTCCTATGCTTACAAGCGTAGTCAAATCCAACCCCCATTGACGTGATACACCCTGCACAAAGCCGGTGTTGATGATTTAGCTTTAAAAACTACACTTTATTGCACTTGTACACTGAAAAAAAGTTGAAGAGAGCGAGTCAAATTCGGAGGCGGTCGAGCGATGAAGAGTTGGACGCTTTCGAACTCACTGCAAAGTCCTCCCAGTACTACATAATACTCATTGCTTAAAATGGTAATTCATTTTGCAATAAATCATAGAAGCGCTACATTTTCATGAATTGAGCTTGAAATTGAGCTTTAACACACAAAATCGTCCAAACGCTGAACGGAATTTCAAGAGATATTATACTGGTCAATCAATCCTTGTTTTCGGTGCGATTACATCAACCCAACGTTACAACGACATCAGAGCTATGAAATTTTAGGTTCTTCTTGTATATATCAGGCTTGCCTGCGTTATCTGCAAAAGAAAATTTGATTCAGTTAATGCATTTGCATTTCAAATCTAGTATGCAGAAGGATAGGAGGAAGTCCAGGAAGTTGTGAGATTCACAAAATCTGCAACGATGATGCTCTTATTACTGCTGCAGTACTGTCTTTCTGGTATAAGTGATATACATATGTATGAAAACTATTTGTATAATTATCACTAGTAAAAAAACCTTGTCCAATTCAATCTCTCTAACCATCGGAAAATTTAAACTTAAGAATATTGACACCTTCAGAAATTCATGATTATCAATCCATTAAAAAATTAATCGTCAAGTAGGAAGATGATGATGATGATTAAAGTGAAGGAAGTGACTAAGTGACAAAATATATGGAGCAAATGCATCGATCAGAAATGGTAAAAGTTTGAGTAGATAACTAGGAAGCAAAGAAGCAACTCAGTGGCAGTGGCCACATTCTAGAAGTTGTCATCCTTTTGTGGGAAGTAGGGGCTTATGTTTAGAGTGAACATTGTAGCAGTAGTGGCATAACAATGCGTAATACCAATATATGCAAAGTATCTGTAGTTTCATTTAATAAGATAACTTGGACGGAAGCAACACTTGTTTGTTTACTTGCTAGTGCCTATTCGTCGATCGTCACCAGCATGAATGCAGATCAATCCCAAATAATACAATTGTGGTGTCCTGAAAGTTGGCCCTACTTTTTAAAAAATGCGTGTTTCGCTTGTTCGACGAGTAAAATGTGAGAGAAAAATGCAAGTTGCAGAATGGTGACCACATACCGACACTGTTTTATATTGCACGATATTATGAGAGCTCTCGATACTGCAGTCTAGAGAGAGACTGCAAAAATGTGACAATATATTGAAGAAGGCGCTTATAGGTAGACATACATACTTCATTCATTTAAAGGGTGTTGCATGCTTGGCAAAATAGTAATGTGATGTTGAGAAAGGGTTACCGAAGGGCTACATTGCATTTACAACAACTACAACTCAAACTCACACGCAGCACACCTCTCAAGTAAGTCGTGCAAAGAAACATCATATAAATACAAATAGAGTTGAAGATACTTTGCCTATTGTATACTGCGTATAGTATAGAAAGCCTAAATACGCATACCAACTAACAATCGTTCTTTGAGTAGTAATGAATAATGAATGGAAAAATGTAAAAGTTGATGGCAACGCATTCCTCAAGTGACACACTCACATATCGCAGAGAGTCGACAACTTTCAACTTTGCCACCTTACAAGAACCTGCACATTTGTTCATTTCACCGCAGCGCTTGCACTCTCTCGAATCATATATCTGCAGCTAAGCTACTTTTCCTCGGGAATAAGGACGTGCCAGGAGCAGGCACCGCTGTTTGTCTACGTCAAAAATACTAAACTAATCAGCAGCGAGTATCTCGAAGGGGATAGTACGACAAACACAATATGAAAATTCACACATCCAAAGGAAAAATAGTAGGCTGCGAGGCCAGTGAGCCAGTGACTACATAAAAATTTCAGTATGTGGTTACAGTATGTGTGTGAGATAGTGGTGATAAGATGGCTGGTGCAGCATTTACACAAGCGAAGATCTTGGGCACACCACTAATCCTTAAACCGGTGTCTTTTACTTCTCTACATTTTAACTCATTTACTCTTGTCACTTATGCTTACGGTGCACCTCAGAGTTTCACTTGTAATGAATGCATCATCACATTACAATTACAATGCACCCATCCTCACATAGTATTACAGGAGATAAGGATAGTTTTACTAAGATGATAATGAAAAGCTATTAAGACTTGCATGACGAAATTCATGGGCAAACATTTCACTTTATTTACACAAATAAAATGGTAAGTATTTCTAACCTTGTCTATTGAAGACGNTTTATTTACACAAATAAAATGGTAAGTATTTCTAACCTTGTCTATTGAAGACGTTTTATCAATGAATTTTTCAGCAACCTCTGCATGCTCTTTAAAAAACCCAAAGCGCGCATTGAGATGGTCAATGGTCGAATTTGTACATTTAACACTCAAGTTCTGAGAAGGCAATCACTGCCAAAAGTGAAAGAATGCGAACGTAGAGGTCTGGGAGCATGCAACAACTTCAAACCGGAAGTCTGTAGAGTTGATGGCGATCATTTGATGTTTTTATTAAATGGAAAAAGTCAGTGCTTCTTTTTGTGTCTCCACAAACAACTTCTTACAATTAGATTACAAAGAGCATCTATAGGTTGTAGGTGCTCAACCTGTCCGTGGGAAAATGTTCCAGATTTTCGTGCTAACTGGTGCTGTGAGAACAGGAACACACTTTTTTTCTCTTCACATTCCACTGCTTCAGAGTATGCAAGTGTGTAGAAAGCACATACCTACATTCTAATGCCTACGGAATAAATGCAATTTTGAAGAATGAGATGATGTCCGCATTTCAACGAAAAGCCAATTGCTTTGAACTTTGACTGGAGATACGAGCTTTTTTCACATGCTTTCACAGTCGGCGTTGTGTCACTAAAAACATCCGAAAATGAATATTATGTGCGCTATCCATCAGATGTAACATGATCACGGACACACTACATTCGTATTTCATACTAATCACAGAAAATCGTAAAATCTAAATAATTTTATAGCATACATGTGCCGTATAATATGCTGCATATAATAAGAGTCTATCTCATGCGATATACATATGTCACACCTAGACGATTAGGAAGATGAGGTAAAAAATGGTAATGATTGAGAATTGAAAAAAAAACAGTGTACCTTGATTCTTGTTAAGCCAATCGAATTGAAAGGTTAATTCATGAAAAATTGCACACAGTCCATGCAAAGGTTAATGGTTCGAGTCACATTCCGGCGAGTCACTTTACTAGTAATCACTGTCTGAGACATGGACAACTGCACAGACGCAATATAATATGCTGCATACTTTTAAAACTTCACACATTTCCACTTTTAACTTTGAATCAGCGTATTTTTCAACTTCACCTTGCTAATTGTGATTCCAAAAAATTGAACCTGCACGACATTGTGTTTGTTACAAGATCAAATTCATCTACAAATTTATCTCTGTGAGAAGGTTACCTAGTTGGAAGATACTAAAAATACTGATATGTGAATAATAACGCGCATACATGTCTGCGTACTCCGATCCTTATTGTGCACCTTCGTACATTACACGTACTCCGTACACTGCGAAGAATAAGAATAATGTTAAATCATCTTCTTTGAAGATTCTTTTTAAGAGTATTCCCAGCTGTAAGAATTGACGTACACATGTATTACGGTGATCATGAGAATCGAATCGTGGTAAAGTACACAACAGTTTTTTTCTTCTTCTAATAATGAGCAAAGAGCCCATCGCAATGGGTAACATCATTGTATTACTGTATTCTCACGGTATATATGTGGTCTCTGGGCTATCCGTACTGATATTATTGACGTATACGAGCACATGTTCCATATACACACATCATTACAATGTGCCCTGCTTTGTACATTTCTGGTTCTAGTGCATTGTTGCTACATTTGAGCACAAACCTGAGCATTTTTTTTTCCTTGAAGAGTTTTGCTAGGATTTGTGCATGTGTAACTATACGTCCTTACCACCACATCAGAGAGCAGGAAGATACAAAACAGTTTTACCTATTATGCCCATGCCAGTTTAACTCGTCGTAGCCTGCAACGCTTACATTCGAGTTACGCTAATGTGTGTACCTGCGGCCAAAATGAGTATTTATTCGAATCCTCATCCGCACCTGCAATCACGATGTATGTAGGTACCATACTATATACACGCGTATTTATGTATGCATGTCTACGTTGTTGTCGGCGAGTTTGTAGGTTTGCATATTGTATGATTGTATCCTTGCAAGTGGTCGCGTTCTTTTGCTGTGATTTTAAAGAGGAAGCGTAAAAACGAAAACGCAAAAGGGTTGGCTTCATCCCTCAAGCGCTTTTGCGGATGCTGTTGTAGTGAACCCTCACTCAATTCAGGGTGAATGCCTACAGGATATGAGTGCTTGCTTAGCTTCGTTGGTTGGATGAGTAAATACTTTTTCTTTAAAATTATACCGTATTTCGCTATGAACCGCATTTCAAGGGAAACGGTACAACTGAAAGACTATTCCTGTCGTGTGTGCCCATGTTATATCATATAACTTATATGCTCTATCGAACTAGGAAAGGTTTCAATGGATGCTACTAAAACTTAACTACATACACAATTTGCTATGCAGCTGTCCTTTTATTTCAAAATCAGGTTAATGTTAAAAAAGACAAAGTGAAAGACTCGGAAATAATTTCGTAACAAGTATGTTCTACTATACTGATAGACTAAAAACTTTCCATTTCCGTCCCTGTATTACTCTGAAGGTTTCCATTAACGTCCGTAACCGCCGTACCCACCGTACCCGCCATATCCACCTCCTCCATAACCTCCTCCACCGTAGCTGCTGTATTTCCCCCCGTATCCTACAATAAATGGAAAGGGATAAGCACAACTAATGCAGAAATAACCCTGGTTGGCTCGTTTTCATGTGGTAAAGGATTACCTCCTCCACCACCGCCAAAACCTCCCCCGTGACCACCGTAACCTCCACCTCCACCACCCCAGCCACCCTTGAAGCCTCCTCCGCCAAATCCTATAATTTAAATTGAAAATGTCGTTAGCAGCTAATTATTTTGCATAATATCGTTTAGTATCGACTTGATTACCTCCTCCACCTCCACCATAACCCCCACCGCCTCCAGCATCTACTCTCGTGAAAGAACCGAGAATTACAATTGTGGTGAAGGTCAGAAGTGCAACCTGCTCGAAGAATTCTGAAATAAATTTCTACGGACTCTCAGTAAGAAATCGTGTGCTATGCGCTAAACGCTTACCCTGATGAAACGTAACATGATGGACGGCTTTTTTAGGAATTCTTTTGTTCTATTTTCGACTGGTGCCACTTCAAAATACATATTGCAAATAAATTCAGCCACATACTAATCATACGCTACTGCCAGGGCACCTTATATATACGTTCACTGATTGACAGAGAAAGAGCAGCTTTCAAGATCGTTCGTGGAGCGCAACACTGGAAAGCAGCGGAAGAAACGGATTTAATACCTGATTAACCACACACGATGCTACAACTTTTACACATAATAATACGGTTGACAACAAACAATAATCATTCGATTTTTATTTTAAACTGTGTTAAAGCTGGAGCTGAGGGTAGCTAATGATATTCTGTGTTAATTAATAGATCACTATTACACCACGTAATGATTAAATGTCTAAAATCACAGATCTTCAAGGAAATTTTGCAATACATCATTCCTCTTCAACTAGTTCTCCTTCATTATTATTCTATTAATATACTCGCGCACATGTTATAATATCAGCTACGGAGCAATTAACTTTATATAATTTTTACTAAACATCTTTTTAATACTCGGGAATTATAATTGATTGTTACAAGAAACAATTTATGATAACTTTTATAAGCGGCAGGTACGCGATCTGCATTGTTGGTTTTTAAAAATCTCCATTTACGTACCTATTCACTCCTTAAATCTTGTGCAATAATAAATACAAACGTTCGCCGCATTACAAAACATCTTTTCCGGCAAACCACATTGCAACATCGCGACATGTAAGGAATAAAATTTCTCTGCCTATCTGTGGCATCGCATGTATCAATATTGGAAGTTTTCAATTCCAGAGAAAAGCAGGATACACTCACGCTAAATTTCACGCATGAATCTCTCGTAAAGACTAAAACTATGAAATGAGATGAAAGCGTAAAGCACAACAAACGTAGACTAAAACATATCAGTCGAGATCATGACTAGCTTCACGTCGTTTTTCCAGAAGTACCTCTTCATCATCATCAGTCTCCTCCTCATTTGGGTCGAACAACACGATTTCCTTCAACGTTTTCTTTTTTGCTTTGTAACCACGCTTTACAGCGCCTTCTGTCAATCCCGAATCCGTCATGCTACGGTTTAAGAAGTGAAATCCCTGGATGTATGAAGCGTGCCAAACCGGGGAATACCATTATATTTAATGTAATGAAACTTACGGAATATCCATGTCTTCATCATCAGAATCATGCGCTAATTCTAAATATGGATTATTTACAGCTGGTCTGAACTTGTAGCCAGTTAATACAAAAAAGATGAAGGTTGTCATTTCACGAAACATATCATCAAGCCACTCGTACTGAAATGGCACGGTAATCTGCAATAACGCAATAAGCAATGTAAAAATATATATGTAATAAAATTCAGAATTACAGGCTATGGTCACATCTTCACATCTCTAACTAAGCTTGACTCACTCTGAGAAGCATCTGTACGATGATTCTGGTAAAATAAATGTAGCAGACGACAATAATGTAAAAGTGTCTAAACAATTTAAGTTTTCTAAGGTTTGCTGCCGCTTTTCCATCCGTTTGAGATGCTTCTTGCAAATGTCGAATGGACCTGAAAAGTCATTCAAACAATAGAAATTGTCAAAACTTTTCAGCCATTTTCAGGAAGCCAGAATACACACAGAGGTTACTTACCATACAACTGGAAACAGTATAGCACAACAACACAAGAGATCCACGGAAATAAAGATGACTTGCCATGTTGTATGAACCACTTCACCTTCTTCAGACTCTTCGATTATTATTTGAGCTACATTAGCCAAAACCTGCCGTCGCAAATCAAGTAGTGAAAAATTACGCCTTCACTTGGCGAAATCGATTCAGTCTACGGAAATTATTTAGATAAAAAACTTTGATACCTGAAGAGGTATAACTATCATAAAAATCTTTTTATCCTTATCCGACAGGAGGTGCTTAACAAAAGCATAACCCGTTCCAATGAGCAGAATGGTAATGAAGAGCAACGCTCCTTTCAGTCTATACAATTACAAAGTAAAACAAAATACCTTCGGTGATATAGTTATAATAATAGCACATAATAAACAAGCAAACTTAAAACATCAACGAAGATGACTATAAAAATAAGTGCTTACAAGTGAGCAATGTAATAAAGGACTGCCCATCCCTCAACGTGCGCTCCTTCGATTTGAATAAAATGATAGTTGACTGAATGAAAAAATAGAGACAAGCTCTTAATAAACACGAGCGCTCCCATCAAGTAATGAATCTTGAAGACCATCACCCCAGCTTCTCGCCTGCAAGCAATATACACATCATCAGACATCAACCAATGTTATTATTAATAAAATAATTCAAATAAACAAATGTAAGAATACGTATGTATTTAAGTGTAAACAAATGTAAGTTGAAAGACTTACTTGCTTTTGCGCAGAATAAAAACCCAAAAACAACCAGCCATAAAAAATAATACCGACATCATGAAATACAAGGCAGGAAGAGGCATTTCACCAGCAGACAAGTAGTTCTTCTTTAGATTCTCCTCAACAAGGCTTACCTGAAGTAAAAAAATTCTATGCTGTTTATTATGGTAAGCAGCACAAACAATTAAAATTGAAAACTTATTGAAATTCCTCACTTACATTAAGAGTCACTCTACTATCGTACCCTTCGGCGCAATTGTGGAAATACAAATTATACAGCCCCTCACAATCTTCACCAGCTATGTAAACAGCAAACTGGAAAAACAAAGCTCGGTTTGTTTTACGTGCACAAAACAGAACATGCACAAAATATACATAACATGTCAACCTACAGAAAATGAATATGAAGTGCCGCCATTTGGCAGCGGAGTGGTTTGCAGTGGAATATTTGCTCCACTACACACCAGAGCAGGGTCAGTAAATGTTGTATCCTTTTTGCTCGTCACTTTCACCGCTAGTTTCCCCCGGAGATTCGAGTGGAGGAAAAACATTGCCTTTTTTCACACTTCCACCACTTTCCACAGCGTCAGAACTACTGGGAGCGCCACCAATCGGACCGGGTTGTTCCTGGCCGATGGGATGGACAGGCTCGATATTTTCAGAACCGTTAACATCCGCTGATTTCTTGCTGGACCCTTTTTCTGCAACTACAGGCTCCTGATTTACATCTACGAGGCTGGTCTTTTCCTTCTGACTGATAACACTCTCGCCCAAATGTTCTGCTGCAATTCAAACAGACCAACAAAATCAGTAAGTTCCGTATTTTTGTAAATGTCGCAACATACATACAATCACAAGCAGTATAATTTTGACAACGCAAACAGACTCAAAACGAACTCTAAAGAGACAACTTGAATTCGATAAATAAAAAAATCAACATTATTACATAACAAGGCAGCAACAAAAAGCTAAGGTGGAATTGATTTTTTATTAAAATTAAAGTGGATACTTCCTAATCCGTCTGTTTCAGAGTCATTATATTCAGCAGAACGATAATCAGACGGCGAATCATTATCAGTGTAGTCCATTAAAGCTGCAGTACCATTCCGTTTCTTGCGCTGGTGTTGGGCCATAATGTTTCCAGAGAAAAAATTTTGCAGTGGTGGTCTCATATGCCACTCTTGAGTTGAAACTGGTATTTTAGACGATGATTCGTACACACGCACTCCTGTGCTCAACGCTTGACCACAGTCTACCTTGACGCTAGTAAATACAATCGGTTAAAGGTTACAAAATTTGTAAATTACAAATTGCCGTAAAAATTCAACTACGATACACATACAACATACGATATCATGTACTGGACTTCTGGACTCACGTTTTGTGTTCAAAGTCCAAAGCGAATAAGATACTGGAGGAGCTTTCATCCTGGGACTGCGTTGACGGTAGTCCACAAGTTGCTTCCACATCATGGGGATAAGGATTTATTCCGTCCTTCAGTGTTCTGTCAACTGTGAATGCCACCTATCACATAACAAGGCTGGTTGAAAAATCAGAAGTTAGCACACTGCTCAGATTTGGAAATGTATGTTGTAAACCAACTGTTTGTTTCCCCTTTCCAGCAATCGCAGGTGGCGATATATGAACTTCATGGACTTTTACTTCCATAAATCCACCTTTGAAGAATCCGAATGATGTGATATGAATAAGTCGTCGTGAATCGTCCTGAAACAATAACCTCCTCAATTATTTCACAACTTCAGCCGACATAGACATCAATCAATTTAGAATAATTTTCCGGAATCAAGCAAAAACTACATGTAAACTAATAGCAGCTTCAGCAATTACCGTTAAATGAAGTGCATGCTTCCTTGCATAACCGCAATGACACAATAACAGTACGGACACTGATAAGACCAAGAATTTGAGGTCACGCGATCTGGGTTCCATTGTTGTTCCACGACTCCCTAACCGTGTATATACGAGAGGGAAATGTCAGTTTGTCATATGGACTGGGTATTCATACAAGAACCGCGATAACACCAGCACTGAAGTAAATGTTTCGGCGTCTGCAACTAACGCATACGGTCTTTTACAAATGGTGCATGATTATACGAAATCGGCCCTTCAATTGACACGTACTTCACAACGTTCCCTTTCAAGTTAATCCGAATTTAAAGAAATCAGCTGTTCACACCAGTACCTGTTGTTATGATCAGTGGTCAGTGCTCCTTTTCTAAAATAAAGACACGTATCTGATCACAAGTTCCGTAGACTTGTACGACGTGTCACGTCGGTATTTTGAAGTTGTAATTACTAACAACTCAATGAGGTCTGCTCAAGGTATTCGACGACATTCATCGATGAGTCCAAATAGTTGATCGTCCCCAGGTCGTGAATGATGTCACCAGATTTTACGACGAATAACTCAAAAGTCACTTTTACTCTAACTGCAACATATTCACACACGCACGGTAAAAATGTAGAATTTGTTGAAGTGGGCTGCTTCAAATGGCGCTCCTTCGTGTATTCTACTCAAAAATATGACATGCACGTTGGTTATGCTTTGATCTGTGCTTTCTGCTGATGTCCATACAAGTATTTACTTCGCCTTCGCATGTTCGCATATTTACGCTACTCACTACTAGCTACGTTACGTACTTCTGCGCATGCAGCAAGAGCAAAAATGCAAGTGGAAAGTGGAACACCTTTGTTTCTACTCTCTGCAAAATGCTAATTGCTATGAATGATGACATTGACGAAATGACGACTGCACTGGTGACTCGAAATTATCCATGACCTCTGATTTCAGACAGAATTCACAATGACAATTGGATACGAATCCTTCCCTCATATAATTATGTATTTATTTGTAATATCACAGCGTATACATCAATAGACGTAAGATAGAAAAGCTGTGGTAATATTTACAAAGAAGGTGATTGACTATTTCCATTATTTCCATACAGCATTCACGGTTAGAGTTTAAGAATTAAAATTTGAACTTGATCCCTTTATGCATTATTTATTATCTTAAAATGAACTCGTTTTTCAGCTTGGCGCAAAAGACTATTTTATTTTGATACTTTGCCAAGTCTTCCAGTGTTTTACTACCGCAGCAAATTATACCATCTGCTCA
>JAHZMW010001582.1:0-10348 GCA_027743745.1 Alloscopus bannaensis | reverse complement strand
GGGAGTGGGCAAAGACTAACGACAGGGACGTCATAATGTATGGAGCCTTTGACAGCCCTCAAGGAATCTTCTCGCCGAGGAAGTCGGGGTGGTGGAGACTGAAACATGAGGCTGTTTTCGACATTTCTGAAACATCGTTTGTGGAAAAGATTCAAGGTATTCGGTGTATCAAAAAAAATTGTATTTGGGATTTTCAAAACTTGTGAAATGTAAAATTATATGATTTTCAGAGTCTACCCAGAATCCAACAAACGAAACAAAAAATGCGATTGAAATGAAAAGCGGAAAAGTCGATAAAAACGATGATAGCAAATTTTGTTCTCCGTATCATTTTAATACTGAAGCCAACAGTTCTGACAGCTCGCTTACCACGGCTGTAACCTTACTATCATTGATATGCGTGTTTCTTATTTTTGTCGATATTGGCATTATTTACTACGGATATGTAAAGCACGGAGCCTTTGACTGCGTCAGTATTTACCGGCGAACTGTTCTGAACCAGAGGACCTTTGGGAATGGAGACGACGTGACACGCTTGACTCCTCGTGTCGAAGCTTTAACCTGAATCAGTGTAATTTCTAGACCAATACAATCTAAACGAAACTCGCACTGCCTTTTTGGACTTTGATTTTAAAATTTTGTTTCATTTTTCACAAAAGCGAGTAATTTTTATTTATTAAAGATAAAACTATGCATGAAAAAACCAAACAAATTTTACCATATGTAATAATCCGTGTTGCTTTGTTGTTGATAATTTTACTTGTTCACTGTTTATGTGCATTTTATAAAAGTCATAATAAACTGTGTTGATACACAGGATTTGAATCGGTATATCAACATATATTTATATCATTCAAATGTAGTCGTCCTTCTAAAAAATTACATTCCTACATACTTTGATACGCAGCTCAGAAAGAAGGCATTTTGGCTGTAGTGAGCGTTTTATAAAGTACAAACTGTGCTACTATCAGCCTCGCCCTATAATGTGGTTCTCGATAAGATTCGCGAATGCGAACAACTAGTTAGATCCTGCTTTTCCTATGATTAAGATTTCACTTATTATGATTAAAACATACTTTCTCAAAAAGTACCTAATATGTTGAAGAGATTATGTCTTAAATAAGCACTAGTTTTCGAGACTTGGCAATGAAAAAATAATTCAAAACATATACTAATACATTACAACAACCATTTAAACTTCACCTTGAGTTGTGGAGCTTTGTTTTTCACCTTTCCAGGCTGGCGTTTTTCTTGTCTTAATTATTTTTATCGAAATGACCTTGCCTGAGCGTCAGTGTCAATTGTGATATATTAGGGCACACTATGGCACTTCACAAGAAGTACTTCTGGAACAGTCAAGCTCGCAAAATCCAAGTGGCTCTTCTAAGAACAGAAAAATCACTTCGGAGGATTGACCTCATGACCTCGCTACATATTATTTTCAGAGGCGACGCCTCCGACCTGTGCCCAATCTCATCCATCCTTGGCAACTCTGTCCCGCAGGTAATGAGTATCTCCTGACGTACTTACATCTGACTCACAACTTTACCATGAGCATGTACGAATACAATTTTGCAATGATTGTCATCACGACTAATCACGAGACCGGGAGGACAATTCATTGTTCAAAGGTCCATTTCCTTCACCAACCCCACAGTGTACATGACAGCGGTCTTCTCGGGGTTGACTTATTTTGAAGAACACTTGTCAAAATTGTACTACATACTACAAACCCATTCTCCAAACAGAAGGGTATATGCCCATTACCTTGAACTACGAAATTTGGACTTGTCCGTTTGCACTCCACATTTGGTTGGTTGGGCTTGCCGTCCTCGTTGTCGTAGCCATCATCATCGTTCATGGAGAGTTGGAGGAACGCCAAGTGGAAAACGGACGTGGTCGCACATTTTCAATGTTCTCCTTGACGAACTATTTCTCCTCTATCTACTCTTTGGTAATTCGGGTTCCAATTGACATCCCTCCAGGAAGGAGTAGAATGTACCTGTTTGTCGTGATTGTGGGCCTTGTCACGTGGGTCTTTTATCCACCAAAGACATTCCAGACGATGGACGACGTCCTGGATGACGGGTACAGAATTTACGGCGTCATTCTTTCGGAAAGTGACGGAGATACTGAGATGTACCAGTATGAGTACAAGATTGCAGGGGTCGAGACACGCTTTAATGATAGTTTCGAAGCAATACGAGATTTCGATTTGACAATGCTGCTGTACACAGAGTACATCAAAAAGAAATCGGGCAAGAAAATTGCAGCGTTGAGTGATGCCTCCACTCTCAGTCGTCCTGCAGTGAAGCCGATGAACGCCCTCTTTAATCTGTATGGTTTTCACCTTCACTCCGTTCCTCAGAAACTGGGAGCAGCATTAACCTATTTTAATTGGTACACAGTGAATCGACATTGGCTGATGGTGACAGTGGTGAGACTGGGAGAAAGCGGATTGTGTGGAATACTGGAATTACTGGAACTTGTTGTTGCAAACTCGTCCAAGTAATACTTTACCAAGTGACATCATCGCGAGTCTTAACAACGACAGGGCGATTGGGAAGCCAGATTTGATTGGCTTGTCGAAGGTGTTGCCAGTGGTGATTTTATGGACGAGTTTGTGCCTGATTGGATTCGTACTTTGGGGTTTACTATGGGTAAAAGTAGGATGGAAAAGTTTTTGTAGGTTCGTACACAAAGTTTTCATGTCTACAATTAAAACGCTCATGGAATGCAAAGCAGCCATAATAAGTAAATTAAGGGTACTATATGGGAGTTGCTAGATTCAAACAGCTTTAGTCAAACTCGAGTCACGCTTTCCTATAAGTATATAGTTGCACAGAAAACAGATTGATCTAGAGTTGACAACATATATATAAAATGTAACGAGATTTATATTTAAGCAGCCATCATTAAAATGCCCATGCTCACATTTACACTCTTAAGGCTGAAGCAAATAATAAACTTTGTCCTATATTACTATTGTACTATATTCCTCACTAAATAAAACCAACTTTCAATGAAAATCTCACCACATCCGGATGAAATAAATGTGTGCACTTTGGTTTTCTTCTGTATCCATATATAATACTATACAGGTTATCCTGATGTACAAAAAATCATATTACTTAAGAATACACCATACTCTAATACAACAAAATAGTTGAGGATATTTAAAACTGAAAGTCAGTTATATATTTCCTTAGTAGTTGTCACAATGAGAGTCATTAGTGCTCTTTCATTGTTTCTTCCGGCCTTTCTAATACACAGCCAAAGTGGTTCATCCGCCTTGGAAGTAGTCGACATAAAATATCCCGTGGTTTTAGAGTACCAGGGAAGTAGTGAAGATACATGGTTCGGTTACTCCCTTGCGTCCATGCCTGCAAATAATGGAAAGGCTGAATCCGGACCTGCTAGGTATGTGTAATTAAATATTTCATAAACCAAGTTCCAAGTAAAATAATAAACAAATGTATTCGTTCAAATTCTCTCGTTTGCTCTTAGTCTGTTCATCGGGGCACCAAATGAAAAGCGTGCCGCAAAGAATTCCGGAGTGGTGTGGCGTTGCACATTTAAAGAGGATGACAAATTGTCATGCTCTCTGATGTACGCAATGTCAGAGCAAGCGACAGAGCCACCTCATTCAGCTTGCGCGCGACGTAATTTTAACGAGTCAGTAACTGATCAGTGGATTGGAGCTAGCATGACTGTCAAAGAAAACTCACTGTTTGCCTGTGCACCCCGGTGGAAAAAGAACGGTTTCAGTGCAACTTGCGAATCTGCAAGTAGGCCTACTTTAAACTCTTACACTTTTCAATCTTCAATAAGAAGAAGAAGAACAGTTTATTTATGTTGATCTAAGAGTATAATTTTTGAATATAATGCTAATTTTCCGACAGTGGTAGGAGGATGCTATGAGGCAAAGTCAGAGAGGAATATTGATCTTCAAACTCCTCTAGACAATAGTGGTATGTTAGTAAAGGTTACATATCATAAAGTATACATATAATGCATATAGATGTATTTAGGCCAATATCTCAACACAGTAGTAATATATGCTCGCGTATGGTTCATCATTAGGAAAATATTACGCCCTCAGAGATTACAGTAATCAATACGATTACTGGCTCATTTACTCCGAATTTGGCTTCTCTGCCCACACAACGGCGACAAACGATGTGATCTTTGGAGCTCCAGCGGTCTATCAATGGACAGGTAGCTAACAGAAGCTATAACATTGGCAAACATTATTCCAACAGACTTTCTTCATTTGATTATTATGAATGACTAATTGATGCACAGGAGCTTATGTGCGTTACCGAAAAGGAAATGTGTATCATCACAATGTGAATGGCGAGCTTGGAAATGTGGAACCCAACTCTTACCTCGGCTATTCGGTTACATCTGGGCGGACGTCAGGTTATGATTACTATGTTGCTGTGGGCGCACCTCGAGCAGAGCGGCTTTTTGGGGCGGTGATTGTTGTAAAGACCCGTTCCATCACGCTTCGAGGGTCTCAGTTTGGAAGTTATTTTGGGTTTGCTGTGGCCACAGCGAACCTCGACGGAAATGATGAAGATGAGCTACTTGTCGGCGCTCCTCTGCAGACTGCTGAGTTTACATCGGGCAAGGTCTACAATACTGGGTGTGTCATGGTTTACGACGGTACATTACTGCCGAATGCACAACCTCGTCAAACTTTGGTAAGCAAAGTGCAATCAGAATGTTCCGATCTGGATTTGCAAAATTTATATTTTCGATTTCTAGTGCTACCCGCAGTCAGCAAGCGAGATGTTGAATGGGCCGCGATTTGGTGCAGCAATTGTCAACATTGGTGACATAAAATTCTTTAATTCACTCTATCAATTGCTTTGTCTGAGTACGACACGTCTCTATCTATCCAGACTTTGCCATTGCTGCCCCTTACGACGATGATGGCACAGGGACCGTTTTCATATATCATGGCGGTTTCCCTATTTCAAACACCCCTGCTCAAATCATCCGTGGAAAGTCTGTTGGAATTCCAAACTTGCAAAGTTTTGGCTCAAGTCTACTCAGTGGAAACTTAGATGTGGATGGTAACGGAACTCCTGACTTGGCCATAGGCGTGTTTGACTCTGACCACGTTGTTATCTTGCGAACTCGACCGGTGGCGAGACCAAAATTTCTGATTACTTTTCACGATGCAAAATCTGGGAGCAAATCTTGTGATAATCAGATTTACAGATTTTTGCCAACTCAGACTGACCTCTGCGTAAGGACCTGCGTCACAATGGAGTATTCCGTTGAGCCACGAAAGGAGACGGAAATGTGTACGGTGAAAAACGTATTATTTTCAATGTTTTTAAAGTATATATCACAGCAAAATTAGTTCTTACTCATAGAATTAGTGATTATATCTCTATGTGTTTGCAGCAATTTTTATAAAGTTTGAGGTAGACCCAGATCACAAAAGATTTGCTTTCAGCGACGGAATGGAAGCAGAAATGAGTCGCAGGGTGAAAACGGGCAAATCCAATTGCATTGACCGAACCCTACAAACGCGGCCCGAGGAGACGGAGAACTTAAAACGGATACTATTCCAAGCAAGCGTATGGTTTAATGAAACCGTGCAACCAGATAGATCCCAATATCCTGCTAAAATCGTTCTCTCCCCTTCGCAAAAGTTTGAGCACGACTCTTCTTATCAATCAGGTAAATTTAAAATCTTTTCGTTTTCTTAAAAATAGTGGCAATGTAACTACCTATTGCAAATTGCGTATAAAAAACAATTTCAGCATTTCGACAATTTGATCCGTATCTGCCTGCCCCAATCCCGAAAACCGACTCCAAACTCATGGAATTGGAAGTCGCCGCCGACACTTGTGGGAGCAGCGGCTGTAATCCTGATTTGAAACTGGATACACAACTTTTCACTGAGGATGGTTCCACTCAGAAAAGCATGTCGTACACAAAGTCAGTAGTGTGGCGTCTACTAAACATTTTAATAAAGTCATGAAAAACATTACATGTAAACTAACTATTTCAGGGGCAAGTCACTTCTCGTGGGTCAGGTGGACGCAGTAATTGCACTAGTAATTGTGACAAACGCTCGTGAGACAGCGCACCGACCGACGCTCACCATTTTCCTCAAGCGTTAATAACTTTGATGCCCAAGGCCTGAGACGGGAGTGGATTGAAATTCCTCCAAAGAAGGGCTGCAGAACTGTGCAACCACAGGAGATACGATTCCAGACGGATGGCAATGCGAACTTTGCTGACAGCGTGCTGTGCACGAAATCTCAGCACAATAATGACAAGGTGAGAGCAGTTTTTGACAAAAAAAAGAAAAAGAAATTGTCCATGACTAAAAACTAGCTTCTTTTAATGTTTTACGATCCTAGTACACATACAAGTTTCGGCTTGGAGGCCTCAAGAATTTAAAAGTCACAAGGGAACTCAAGGGAAAGCTGGGTTTGATATTAGAAGCATTTCCAGAAGGGCAGGTGCGAACTCATAAAACCTCCCAAAATATTGAGATACCGCTGGAAGCCGAAGTTAAGTTAGGTGTAGAGGGCCAACAGCAAAGTTTACCGGCCATCAACCCGAAGCAGAGTCATGTAGACCTTACTCAAGTGTACTTGGTANAATATTGAGATACCACTGGAAGCCGAAGTTAAGTTAGGTGTAGAGGGCCAACAGCAAAGTTTACCGGCCATCAACCCGAAGCAGAGTCATGTAGACCTTACTCAAGTGTACTTGGTACGAAACAGTAAAAATCCAGGGTATGATAGGATTTTTTATGAACAGCTCATTTGCATGCTCTCGTTTTGCTTATTTTCAGTTGAAAAACGGAGGTTCTTCCTCCACAGCGGTAGAAACGGTGAAGGTTGACATTATCGTTCCAACTCATTTGAGTATCAGGAACGAGCTGACTCCAGTAATTGGAATCGCTAACCCTAGCAAAGATGTAATTTTTTGCTATATATAATGCTTTACTAACGACCGACTTTGGTACTTTGGTACCTGACTTTAAATTGGGTTTGACATTGAATTTTTAATAGAGACTGCGTTGTACACCGGAAGGCTTTGAGTTCTACACTTTGGAATCGGACATCCTTGGAAAGGGTAATATTTCTGTCTCGATGTCTGCAGGAGCCTCTTCTCGTAGACGGCGCTCAGAGCCAAAAGCTTCCACAGGGAAACCCAAGTCTGGCGTTCTCTTCCCTAACAAAAGTGATTGCCTTAACTGGTTGCGGCAGCAAAGTGTCTGAGAAATGCAAGAAGCTGAGTTGTGTGACCAACTTGGAGGGAAAAGGCTGGAGAGAAATTCAGCTTCAAGTTTATCTTCTTCGGAATATCTCAAGTGTGTTTCTCATGCGTTATTAAAGCCTCCACCTATTTCATTGCTTTCAGCCGAATTTCACCTGGTTTACTTAATGCTGATTTTTCGTTGAAGGTGACCTTGTAAAGGAGGAACCTTCAGAAATCCAATTGGAGTCTACGATGCTCGTCCACTTTATCGGAACGCCAATATCCTCGTCGGTTACGACTTCCAGGAAATTTGTGTATGAATTTGTCAATGATGCTCCGGTGTACATTTATCTTATATCCTGTGTAGTAGGTCTAGTCGTCCTCCTTATCATCGCCTTCTGCTTATATAAGGTTAATTTCGTCTTGTTTAGCAAAGTCAATTAATTATGATGTGTAATTGGTACATTGTGGAGAATAAGCCAATTATAATTTTCTTTATGTAGTGCGGTTTCTTCAAAAGAGCCAAAAAGGAGGAACTGCAACAATTGAAGCGTCGTACGCAAATGGTAAATATATATTTACATTGTAATACATTTTAGTGGAATTTTTATAGCTGTATCTGGATTGATATACATTTACAATTTACGCTTCCAGTTAACTGCCGCTGAAATTGACATGTTGGCGATGCACGATCCTGACGAGCAGGTTCCAAGTCAAAGCGTTGCGACTCATTTGTAACGTGATCTTGTGAAATGGAGATAATTGTAGAGTATTATGTTCAATTTACATCGTTTACAGTTTACAACGTGTATTATTTACAATTTTGTTGGATTGTTTATGTAAATCAAACTACAAGATAGTAAATCAGTTTTATGCTAGCGATGAAGTATTAAGTGATCAGGATCTACTTTTACACCACAAATGGCCTCTACTTCTCTACCACTTCCGTTCCCAATAACCAAATTATTTAATGATTTTAGCATCTAATGAACACGAGTAATTGCATAACAGCACTTCGCAGCAGACTTCGAAAAAGTTAACTCAATTTTAGGTCGCCCAGAGTTCCACCTCAAAATGATTGAATACAACCAAGCAGATTTCTTGCTGTTTCAAATTTTCGTCACACTCATATTACTGCCTCGTAGCTTTGCAACGATTGGTGACGTGATTGACGTGAAAAGCCCGATTGTAATAAGATACGATGGAAAAGGGAATTCCAATACATATTTCGGATACTCCATGGCTTTCATGGATTCCTCCAGCAGGCAAACATCTTCCTCATTTGATTTTGGAACGTAAGCTTTACTTATCCAGCCCGCCGTTTTACCAACAATTAACCTGCTAGATTAAAAATGTACTCAAAGGGCATGAAAATTTTGCTCTTGTTCAGATTGTTCATCGGTGCTCCACAAGAAATTCGTGAAGCACCAAACTTTGGAATTGTGTGGAGGTGCACATTCCAGTCCTTCGCTGGCTTATCATGCGCTCCCCTGCACAGGATTTCAGAGCAGCCCACGATCCCACCGAATCCAAAATGCGCTGTATATTCGTACAGATTTAACGAGTCTGTCCACGAACAGTGGATCGGATCAAGTTTAACTGCTTCCCACGATGCACTTTTTGCATGTGCTCCGAGGTGGAAAATCAATAGTTACGCAGGGTCCCGCTGTAGGGAAGAAGCAAGTAAAGATTCATTAAAAACTTCTGTCTTACTTAGCATTACTTCATATCACAACTACATTTAAGTCAGCACTCCGAAACAAAAGTATAGCTCGTTTTATGCTTGGAATTTATCTCAACAGTGACTGGATCATGTTATGAAGCTGCATCCAAGACATCAGTAACACAACATGTACCGTTTGACGAAGAGAAACGTACGTAGCGTAATTAATTATGTGCATTTAGATACAATAAAGTGGGGTTCAACTACAAGTAAACAAGGTTGCCTAAAAATTGACAGGTTATTTTTACAAGATAACGTTTACCAATGGAAAGCGAGAGCAGGATAAATACCACAACAGATTTGCACAATTTGGCTTTTCTTCCCATGCCACAAATATTGGTAATCTGGTTGTCGGTGCGCCAGGAATTTTAGATTGGACAGGTTAAAATCAAACTCGAAATAAAGTTTATAATGCATATGGCGATCCTTTAATAATTTAATATATACAAAGGAAATTATGTGGAGTACATAAACGGACGACCGATCGTTGGGCCTGATATTGCTGGACTAGAACCGCTTTCGTATATGGGCTACGCTGTCACTTCGGGACGAACTCCGGATCGTGATTATTATCTGGCAGTGGGTGCCCCTCGAGCAAACCGCTTGTATGGTGCGGTATTTATAATCACATCACGAGTAATGCAAGTCTCAGGAAAGCAGTTTGCCAGCTATTTTGGTTTCTCTGTCGCCACTGCCGATTTGGATGGGAATTGGAAGAGATGAGTTACTTGTAGGAGCTCCGATGCACACGACCAACTTTAAGAATGGGGAAAGTTACAATGTGGGATGCATGTTTGTGTATTCAGACAATCATCTTCCAAAAATGGAACCTTTGTACACTTTGGTAATATTTTAGTGATAATGTACTTAGTTTGCCCGTTCGTGGAATCCAATATGATATTTTAACCACGTCTTTCAGTGCTACCCTCAACAAGGCAACGATCAAAGGATATTCAGAGGAGCAAGGTTTGGCTCAGCTATTGTCAACCTCGGTGACATCAATTTCGACCGCCGCGACGGTAAAACCTTTTCAAACCTTTACCTTTGCCAATAAGCCTGCCACTTGAATCATAAATTTTGCTTACAGATTTTGCTGTGAGTGCTCCCTACGACGATGAAGGAACCGGAACGGTATTCATTTACTCTGGCGGACTCCCATTCTCAACAGTGCCATCCAAAATCATTCGCGGAGAGAATTTCAAGATTCCTAACCTTCAGAGTTTTGGCTCAAGTCTTTTAAGTGATTTGGATGTGGACGGAAATGGCACCCCGGATTTGGCAATCGGCTCCTTCGAGTCTGGTCACATTGTCATTCTGAGGACACGACCGATTGCGAGACCATTGTTAAATATAACGTTCCACAACGTGGACAGCAAGGATTCTTGTACT
>JAHZMW010001581.1:0-12725 GCA_027743745.1 Alloscopus bannaensis | reverse complement strand
TTCACAACACACCGCTCTGCTGTCTTCCGCATTTTTTCCGCAATTCTGCGAAAAGATTCAAGGACGACAGACATGAATGAAGGGAGAAAGCACGATACATAGAGGTACTCACTTTGTATCTGCGTTAGCTTCCGTGGGTTGATGTGGAGCGGCGTGTTCTGAGCAAATAACCAGTTTTTTTCTTCCGCTTTCTCCAAAAGATGCATTTAATTACACCAGACGGAGTCTTTAATTAATCACAAGACATTCTCTGTGTACACCACTCCAGGAAGATGAGCCTCCGTTTAATGAGCCATTTCACTCTGTAAACTTTGATGAAATATTTAATAATTCACGGGGTGATGGGAGTCATTGAACCTGTGTTGCTGTTGAACTGAGCTTTCTTTCTCAAAGAATAATATTTATAGGCTTAAAACACGGAAAGAAATAAGTACATAAACTCTGTGTAAAAAAAACTTGAAAAAGCACATACTTAGGTTCATACCACAACGATATCTTTATTAATAAAGAAAGGTAAATCAAACAGAAAATGATAATAATAGGTTAAGACATACAATCCTCCGTATATAATCATCTTCCGAAAAAAAAGATTGCGAGTTTTATGTTAATATTGGCGAATTTATATGATGTTGTAGGATGAAAAGAATCAAATTCTTATAACGAATACGTGGCTAAATTTGGTAAGTGTGCGAAACTGTCTCTCTAAACTAGATTGTCCAAAATAAACAACACAAAAAAATCAAAAACAGAAGTCATTTTAGTAGACGCCTTTTTCATTCCCTCAATGAAAAGGTGGTGAAATCTGTCTCTCTATCCCACCACAAAAAAGTGTTTTCAGTTTCCCTTTGTCAATTTATCAACTTCTCTTTGCAATCTTGATTTTTTTCCTTATTCAATCTTCCAATGAGTTTTTTTTGTTTGTGTGCAGAGTTGGAAAAAAGAGAGAAAAATATACACAATTAATAAATAGCGCAAGTCAAATTACAAGGATATTATGACTCTTGTTCATTATTATTTCTTCTCAACTTTCTCTTTTCCGTTCCTCTTCGTTCTTAGAATGTTTAATCATTTGTGTAATGTGATGATGTATGACATGACTATTATAAGTTTGCTAGTAAAATTGTATGCGAATATACTATTCAGCATGCGAACGAATCCGAGGAAAGCAAAACAGACGATTCTTTCTTTTCTTTTTTTACTCTTTGAGAATTGGAACGCGCATCCACTATACAGTTTTTTTTTGTTTTCCTGAATGCAATACTATATTACACTCTTTATGTACTTATACGCAATCAAACGTATACTTTTAATCCTTTATCCTCAGCCAAAAAATATATTAACCAAAAAACTTTATACAGCAGCAGCAGAATTGTTATTCAGCTCTCCTATTCTATAAGCATTTGTTATGAGACGACTTTCTTTTTTCCTTTTCAATTATACTTTCTCCCTCAATTTCTTATTGTTACAAGCCAGCGGTCTTATTTTTTGCGTTTCTTCCCTTCAAATATACATTCTTTCACGTGAGCTTTCCGTTATTTAATGAGAAGCTTGAGTTGTCATCAAAAAAATAAATCTCTCTCACTCTCTCTCTCTCTATTTTCATTGACTTTCTCTTCGTAGAATTGATGAGTACTAGAGCATACATAACGTTAAGACGCATACATAAGTTGAAATTGTTGTAGGCAAAGGTGACATTCAACATCAGTAGAACCGTGTTCCGTATTGAAAACAGTATACAATTACAATACTTTCGTTGTCTCGCTTCCAACATTTTTTAACTATAACATAATACTCTCTATTGTCGTGTGTTCGTATCTCCCATCTTTTAGAATGTACCCCTTCATCTCTTTACGTGTTTTCTATATGTGCTTTTACTTTTACAAGAAACAAACAAATTGTTACGGTTTTTGCGTGCGTGTGTACATTTTTTTCTCGTAGAGTGCAGAGAATTTTTTGTATACAAAATTTTGTGTAGTACAGGTGTAGTATGAAATATAATGGATTTTGGAGAAAGTATATACCCTACTGACTGACTGACAACATCAAAAATATAGGAAAAAATTATAAGAGACTTATGGACACATGTGATTCCGGTCATTGAGATTCATGCTCTAAAACAGGATTATAAATCCGTTTTGTCTTGCGACCATGCTGTAGCGATAGACGACTCTAGGAGAAAGCGAGGTTTAGGGATATGCTATACAAGGTGCACACCTCAGCTAAAATAAAATACAAGAGGATTTTTCCATTTTGATTTAATTCATATATTCAGCTCTCCACCGCTGCTCTGATGGATTCCCATAAAATTGTGTGCAGATATTATGGAAATCAATGAGGTAACATGAGGGGCGGTATAATTTCTGTGAAACACAGTTCTCTCTCCGAGAAACGGAAGCTCCGTGTGAAGACATGTATTTCTTTTTCTCCTTTTATTGCTTTCATTCACTTTCCGTTCAGTATGGCTTGTCCCTCTCAAACCATGCAAATACATTACCCCTGCAGTGAGTATGCCAACAACAAAAAAGGACAATAATCTTGTAAAGCTGAAACTCCCTCTGTTTTTGGTCGGTTTGCCAAAATGCCTATCTCGATGCAATCGTCTTTGTACCCTTTGTTCTTTGCTCACAACTTTTAGTCTTATTATTGGTAGTGTGACCCGAAACTAAAAACAACATCTTTGTATTTATGTGTATACTGTGAACCCTTTTTTATCTTTCTTTTTAGCTGGAATGCCAACTGCAGAGAATGCGTAACTCTCTCTTACCTAGTTGATTATGTGTTTTAATTCCCTTAATTTACATATCTCTCTCTATTCTCTCTGTGTTTACATGCATATGTATAAATGACTAAGCCCCTTTTCTAAGTTTTCTCCGTATCAATTTGATTTTTTTTATCAACGCTGTCCCACAGGAAATCAAGAAGAGGAAAAAACAATTTTTTGAATATTTTTTGTGCACCTACATCATGTGCCGTGTTTGCATTTTTTTGAACTGGACAAGTAACAACCCTTTGTATTTTTACAATAGATTTTGAAAGTGTAGTTTATATTTTTGCACCACCAACAACATAATACTATCTAATTGTACCGACGCGTCGTCTCTGGAAATCTTCGTGAGAGTTGAGGATCTCTGGAGTTTTGTTTTTGAACTGTATTTTGAATGTGTCCACAAAAGCGTTGGTGTATGCAGGAAAAAGAAACTCAGGTAAAGCATTTTTGTACCTATCTACTTTTTTGGAGGTTGTAGAGCAACGCCAACCTTTGATATTGCTTCAACACATTTTGTGATTCAGATGACATACTTTTTGTTTTGATGGAGGTGATGTCACAGCCACATTTGAGCATCTGGATCTGAGTTACAGACGTTACATAAAAAACGTCATCGCATATTTACGCCAATCTATTTTGACTAGATTATATATACAACACGTCAAATAAGGCACGACTCTTTTCACCGTTATTTATGTGCACACATTTTGAGCAAGAATGAACATCTACTTTTTATACTACACATCCATGCAATTGGAAATTGACAGTGTGACTGGAGTCAATCACAAAAAAACGTTACCAAAATGCCTAAAAATCACGGGCGGTCACACACAATCTTATGTTCACCAGAAATGTATTGTCATCTCAATGTGTAGTAGTAACGGAAAGAATCAATCTTGACCTTTAATATAAAACAATTACAACAATTTTATGAAATTTCCAGCTCCGGACATTTATTCGATCGATATGTTGACGAGTGCAAGAATGATTCTTTCTGTGGATAACTCTTTTTCGCTTTTCTGTGAGCGCTAAAACTTTATACTCGTAATTGTGATGGCTTCTCCAAACTTGCATACGATCTCAATATATTATAAATCATACAAATTATATAGTCACCTGTTAGTATACTGTTTAGTACATAAGTTTCAAGGAATGGTCGCAATGCTGCAAATCTTGTATCTCATAAATTCTCTCAGGCATTTTGTTTTTTGCAGGGAAATCAATCCCCTTTTCTGTAGGATAAAATGTATGTTTTTTCTTTCTTTTGCAGGGACACGAACGTAATTTTTTGAATAGTGTGCTTTACACATTTTTCTATATTGCGAGAGCACAAAATTATTTTTCAATCAATCAATCTTGTGACTCCAAAAAAATCGTGTGATTTTCCCCAGTTTTTTTGTGTGGTACACCTGCCCCTCTCTTTCTCTCTGTGTGTATTCTAATGGCCTCTCGTAAATTGACAATTGGCAAACGATTTGAATCGTGTCGTCTTTTTCTCTAGTGTGTAACGCGAGTCGCATATTATAAAAGCTCTCTTTCTCGCCCTCTTTTCTCTATATATACTTGCTCGATATACAAAATATGTGCGTGTGTAACTGTATTACTATATTCTCTCAGTATTGTGAGTTTTCCAGCTGTAATACTATTGTGTATGTCAAGTCAATGTCAAATATTGTTACTTAGTATTCCCCTCTTTTAATTCTGTGTACAAGTCAAGAAAAAAAAAGAAAATTCCCGTTTAAAATCAATTTGAACAAAAAATTATAATAAAAAAGCGACAGTTAAGTTAGTAGTAAACGTGTTATATCGATATCGATGCGAAAAAAGTAATTTTGACACTTTCATTTTTTCTTCCCTTTTTTGCATGTGCTCTCTCTACCCTCACCATCATGTTCGTNCTACCCTCACCATCATGTTCGTGTGTCTGTGCAAAAAATTAAAATACCTTGTGTGTTGCGTTCTATATAAAGGACGAGAAGAATCAACTCCTTATCACGACCATTTGGTTAAAAATGGTGAGTTTTTTTTCTAAAAAAACAACAACAAAAAAACAACGAAAGCACCTTTTTCTTAATATTAGAACCACCACCAACTAACTTTCACGTGTTTCACCATTTACTCACAAATTATACTTTTACTTTCACCATTCTTCCCTAATTTTACTTTTAACCTCAAACCTACCTCGTTTTTTGTTACGAAACTCTTTTTTAAGCAAAATTATAAGATGACATTTTGTCTCACCTGACTTCACCCTCCTTGTCTCACCTTTCACCAGGAACTCATTGTGTTTTTTAAAGAACAGTTTGTTGACGAAAAAAATTGACAACAACGAATATTTTTGTATTTTTGTTGCCGTCAACTTTACACTGAATTTTGCAGTAGTTGTAGCTATCTAAAAAACAACTCAAATAATTGATCAGCAAATCATATCGAAACCTTATACGAATCTCTCTCTATTAACACAAAATCGATATTTTTGTAATGACAATCTGCTAATAATCTCTAAATATATATCTCTATTATATACTAAGGCCGTAAGTGTAAATTTTGTGGCGTAGTACAAAAAAACAGCCAAATTACTATTTACGTAAGGGACTCTCTATATATTATATTATGCATCTTCTTCATACCCATAAATAACCACCTCGACAAACTCGAAAATAAAAGGACGAAAGAAAATTTCAACACCATAAAAAAGATATATTTTCTTCTTTTTTTGTATCAACTACTAACATATCCCCAAGAGAGAAAGTTGTTTTTTCTAGAACCATCTAATGATATGTTCATACATCCACTCAAATATAACAAGTGTGCCTTCCTTAGCATAATAGATTGTGTATAGGTAAATTTTATTTTGTGAAAGACAAGGATTTTTTTCACAACAAAGAAAAATCCAAATTTTTTTCTCTGACTAATACGAAAGAAGTCTGTGGAAATTTTTGCTATGCATGAGCATTAGTTGAACCCTTTCACTCACATTGCTTTTATATGTACCATGATTATCACGTCTATTCTGTCCCTTACTTTGAGTTACCCTTGATTGAGTGAAAGTATTCTCCTTTCTTTTTTGAGATTATCAAAGTGAAAGTGAGCAACACGCCACTACTACAAACATGACGAGTAACCGAAATGAAAACCAATTCTTCTCCACGATCGTACAAGTAGTCATTGATTGTTGTAGTGAGTGCATGAATTTATCAAAAATATAAACTTGAGATGAATTGTGTGTACACACACTCACGCTCCCTTGTATACAAGTGTACTCAACTATCCTCTTGCTTTTGGATGTGAACACGTGTGTAGAGACAGTACAGTTTGAATCACAGCGAAATCTCTCTTTGCTGGCAATAATAATAATAATAATAATTCTTCACAATTTGTGCTGATAAACAATGTGAGAGTAACTTGCTTGCTGCTTTCACCAGCTTTCCCCCAACCGCAGTAGATTGCTAATGCTTTTATGTGATACTCCCGCTTTCCAATTCCCTTGTGTCGAGGCAATAAAAAAATTAGTATGATCATCAGGTAAATTATAGGTAACAACAAAAAAAACACAAAAATATTATGTCTCAACAGAGAAAAACACAAGTATTTATTTTTTAACGCGCAATTACAACCCTCAAGAGATAATCTCGCTTTTGCCCCGAGGAAACTGGAAAATGGCCTGGCTCAACTTGAGTCAATCAAAAATGTATCATTCAACTCGTTAAATTTCGAGTCGCACCACTTCGGAGGAAAATAAAGTGGAATTTATGTCATCACGCATCATTACATCACGCCCATTTCCCTAGACGAGACGATATGGAGCTCGTTAAAATCATTGATGATACGATCAAAACCATCATTTGATCTCTCAGCGAGCTAATACGAGTCTGGAGAAAGTTGTGCTGTGCCTTTTGAGGCGAACCTAAGTTGAGGGAGACGGAAGAGCGATGTTATCACATACATTACCCTTTGTAATTATTGGCATAAAAAATTGGAAAGAAGATCTATTAGACCGTGTGACACCGGGTGTAATACGCTTGTGTCCGTACTTATTCTTGCGAGCAAGTGGAGTAAGTCATGTGATTATGATAACTCATCAAGAAACGGAAATACACCGAGTATTACTTAATGTGATTACTTAGAAAAAAGTGGTGGCATGGCGGTGGTCCGACAAAGACAAAGGGAGATAATATACGTTTTCCTACGCCAAAGTCAAAGCCAACTTTCTCTTTTTCACAGTTGAGTAAGCATTTCATTTTCTCCGTGAAGCTTCCATAGATCTCTCTCTCCTTCTCTCGTTGCGTAGAAAGGACCACATGGAGCTACACACTTAACTGTGTGGAGCAAGAGGAACATTTTTCTTCAAATAACTCATTGATGTGTAGGTATTGTACAAGTGTACAATATGGAATATTCCTGGTCGCTGTGTGCCAGAGAGATGTAAGGCTCCGAATTATTATTTCTTCCTTTGTGGATAACTTTTCGTTCTGCGAAACATGTATAGTTCCAATAAATCAAATTTTTTTGTAGGCAACAGCAGCTTCCCAAAAAAAGAAATAAGAGAAGAAAGAGAAAGCAGGCCTGTGGGCATATTTCCTTTTCACATAATACTTAGGAACATATTATGAAAAAGGTTTTTTCCCTTCACTTTCTCTCTCTCTTCCTTATTGAAGATTGTAAGAAAAAAATCCGTTTTTGCCTCGCCAACAAAAAATATACCGAAAGAATTTTGAGAGCTACCCGCAGCGCAAAAAAGTTGGTCGCGCAGGCCAGAGAAAGTTGCCGTTCATAGTAGACTTTCTCTGTGTGTATGTTAAGTGGTTGGAAAATTTTCGGTGTTATTTTTCCTCGACAAGACGAGAGGGTGGTGTACACCTCTCTCTCTTCTGCTATTGAGAGTGTGTGTGTGTAAATGGTTTATGTCAATGTGCCAGATTCGGATGCATACTCAAAAACTACGGGAACGGCTGAGTAGTACGAAAAAAATGTCGTTTGTCGTCTTGAAACAAAACGGGATTTGTGAAAGTGTATTTGAGTCAGTTGCACAACTTTCTCTGGAAGCCAAAATAGTGGAGCGAAGCAGGGAGTAAATCAAAAGACGCTTTTTTCTTGGCAGTCAACATTTCTGTACAAGGGTTCACCAGTCGTTGCTAAATATCATGCTACATAAATGTGTCACTTTCAAATGCATCAAGAACTGCGACGATGTGAATACGGAGACCCCTTTGCCAAAGTGAGTGTCGACTTGAGCCGCCTCGCACATCACTGAGTCCCATTTTGAGAGAAAGTAAAAAAAAGTGAAGAAACACGACGTGAGTGTGCATAAGAAGAGTGTGTTTAGGGAAAGGATTTCCAATGGAATGAAATAGGGGAGGAATGACGCATGTAAACGGTGACACCTGGCTTATCGACTGTCATTCAATAATCTTAGTGATAAGCGGATACAAGGGTGGGAAATGGGATGGGACACGAGGGCAAGTTGTCAATGAGTAATCCCACAGGTTGTAAATACTTTACTAGCTTAGGTACACACACTCTCTCACTTCGGACAGTGAAAGTGAGAAAAGGAAAAAAATAGCGTTCCCAGTGGTAGCCACTAATTTTTACGATGTTTTGTCATGCTATCATCCGTCGAATCAATAGAGTGCTCTCGTGATCACCGAGGCTAACAGCGGGAGTTGATGACAGTTATATGGCAAGTATAAAGCTTGTACACGCGCATAAACACGAAGAAGGCTGGGCTCGCACAACCTTCTCGCGACACACACCACCTCACGGCGAGCAGAGCAACTTTCACTGCTTTCACTCAAGTCTGCCGACCGTTGCTTCTCAGACACAGTGCCACCGTGTAAGGCCAACACGAAAGAGAAAGTTTCACCGTTCCACAAACATCCGCCACATGTCGCCTCTTTCTCCATTGAAAAATGGTGGCCCAACCGTATCAGCAGCTAGTTTATGTATGTGCAAAATACCATGCTGTGTTTCTCCCCACCCGTCTGCATCTTACGCTTTCACTGCTTTCTCCTCCAAGTAAACAAAAATGTGCTTCGTAATTCGTATTTACATGTAAACGTAACTATATGTAGAAAAAATGTGAAAACTGCTTCTTCCCGTGCTTCAATTTTTGAATTATTTTTATTTCATCATCTTTAGCCTTGACATAATTTAAACGCTATGTCCTTCCGCTTGAAAAATAAATAATCGTTTGTTTTCTCCGCTAATCTTTATTTTGAGTACAATAATATTTCTAGTTTATAAAGGGTGCTCCAAGGGGAATATGCATAGTAAATCATTAAACAATCGAATTGTTGCAGTAGTTAATCGTTTGTTTTCTCCGCTAATCTTTATTTTGAGTACAATAATATTTCTAGTTTATATGTTGTACAAATGACTCGTGTATGATTTCACTCATCGTTTCTCTCGTCAAACAGTTGTATCAGTTCTTTATTTCGTTACGAGTAAACAGTCAACCTCCGTCAACTGTATCAGGCAGTTTATGAGCAAAAATGTCTCAAAAAAGGTCTCATTTCTGAATTTCGGTTTCTTCTTTTTTTAACCATTACGAAAACCAAACGAAAAAGGGATTATGATTGAAAGTTTAAAAATAACTCTAGAATTGTTTTGCTTCCCTCTTCTCTCACGCTAAGTCTCACAAACATCTTCGTGGTGAAAGATCATTTCCTCTTTTCACCGAATTGAACAGCGAAAATTATTCACCCTAGGGTGTTCCACAGTTGTTTTGTTTTGTGTAGATCATTTCCTCTTTTCACCGAATTGAACAGCGAAAATTATTCACCCTAGGGTGTTCCACAGTTGTTTTGTTTTGTAGCCGACGGCAATGAAAACGTGTGCTCTCTCTTGCGGAGACACATGAAAGAACTGTGTTGCGGGTGTGGGTGGTCCTACAGAGCCTTGCCAACTCTCTTTCTGGAGACGAGGTGTATGTGAGAAGTAGTGTGTGTGGTTCTTTATTTCTCTAAGGTTTCCTTCAACCTTTCCTAGATTTCACCACTGACTCTAAAAAACTTGTCGAGTTGCAATAAGAGAGAGAAAGTTAGAAAAAAACGTTGAGACTACAACTCGGATCTAAGTAGTGGGGAGAAAGCAAAAAAAAACTTTACCACAAAAAAATCTCTTTATCAATTGATCCCATAATATGAAATCTCTTCTGCTTTTCTGCCTTTCTCTGTCTTGTACAAGCCTTTAGATGAAAGAATACACACAATGTATATATTTTTATTGGATAAGTGACTAACGGAATTGTATCCTTTTATGCCTTTCGTTTTGGTGGATTCGTCTTTAAAAAACGTTTAAAAAACACGACAAAACCCTGTGTTTCTGGGGACCACAACTCAAATCTAAAACCATACATAAATCCCATCTTTTGCTTTCTCTCAGGAAAAAAACATAATCTCGCCGATATCTCTGTGATATCCCAATAATATGTTTGTGGTGTGTTCGGAATGAAAGGAGAGAAAGAGTCTGAATGAGGTCACGTTTGTGATTGCAGTGCCGATGAAGGGTTTGATGGAACGTATGCGACAAACGTTGTCGTCAAAAGTAACGGCAGTTGCTCTTATATCCCACCGGGGATATTTAAGGTAAAATAAAAGTTAAAAAAATTACGGTTGTAGGCTAGGGATTGCAAACTGTCGAGTGTATTCGTTGATGAGGTTATTTACAACTTTAACCTTTTCTCCAACCTTTCTAATTGAAACTTTCTAATCTTTTCTAATTTAAGAGTACTTGTAAGATTGATATTACCTGGTTCCCTTTCGATGAGCAGAAATGCGAGATGAAGTTTGGAAGCTGGACTTACGACGGATTCCAGGTATTTTCATCAATCGTACTAATCAAAACCGTGCAAACCAAATCAGATTCGATACAACTCACTTACAATATGGAACAACTTAATCTGTATAAATTTTATACAATAAATTTTTAGTTAAGTATTTCATTCGTCGTTTTAATGTTACCAATGAGTGTTAATGTGTTCTTGACCTTTACAATTTACAGTTGGATCTCCAACTGCAATCCGAAGAAGGTGGAGATATAAGCAGTTTCATCAAGAATGGAGAGTGGGAACTCAAAGGTATGAGGCGAACATTTCATTCTTTTATATGTCTCAAATATATGCCCATTTCTTTTGTTCTTACGCAGTATTACAATATTTCTCTCTTATTTATCGCCCCTTTCTTTGCAAAAACATGAAAATGTTGCGCATCAAAAACATTATTCCTTTTTCAGCAAACAACACTCAAAAGTTAAACTCTTACAATCTTTTTCAAAATATTCAACTGAACAGTCTAAAGACGTTGCTGGATAATTGTGGAACATTTTACGATTGAATTTCACTAAAAGACTCTATTCAATAGATCTCACTTGGTGGCTCAATTAACGCGCGAGTGTGATGCATTGAAGGGCTTTCATAATATTCAAATGAAGTAGTGTCTGTGTGGTTGCCCAAAATAATTTCACTCGTCTCAATTTTTCTCTTTCGGTGCTGACCCCAAGACAAGAGCGCGGCCTAATATTTATGTGTACCAGACTTTCTCTGGAAGCCAACACAATTTTTTGGTGTCTCCTTTAAAAAAAGGCTGAGAGCGAGTCCTTGATCGATTTTCTCGATTGGAGCTGTAGACAAAGCTGTGGAGCTAGCTCTAGAGATGCATAGAGAAAGTAGGCCTTTCTCTTTCTAATATTAGAGCGCCTCGGCAAGAAAAAAATGCAGGGAAACCAGTTCACTCTGCCGAGTCGGCGAGGGGAGTTTCGCTCTATTCCTAGACTTTCGTTCAACTATTTCCTCCATATATCCCAACATCAGTCTCTCTCTCTTGACTAGCACACAGCTGTCACAACTTTCACCATGCTTACTTTCTCACTTGGAAAAGTGAAAGCACCACCACCACCACCACCACTCACACGGTGCGCTCTCCTCCTCTCGAGAAAAACGAGACAGAGGAAGAAAGTAAACTCGTGTGTTGTGCTCACAGATGAGAATTGCAATGCGTGTCCTCAATTCTCTCGTTGAGGATACACACGAGGTATATACGTGTACAAACTCATTTACAACACACATTCAGAGAGAGCCTTCGAGCCTTACGGAAAAGGGTCTATATCCTGTGCAGGATAGTCTATAGACTATAAAAAGTTGTAAAAACTTTCCCTTCTCTCTGCTTGTCGGTGGTGATGGTAGAAAGACGGCATTTTTCGTTACTCTCTTGTCCCACTGAAAAAAAGAAGGTACACGTCTCTCAGCTTATAGAGGGAGAGAGGAACCACTAGAAAGAAAATCCCTTTTCTCTTGTCCAACAACTTTCACTCTGAGTGAAGAGTGATCAAATAAGTAAAAGAGAGAATACAAGCGTACACTTGTATACTTCTTCATCTCCTCGCACACACCAGGCCACCTCACAATCGACTTTGTTGGAGACTCAGAGTCTACAACGAGAGGAAGAGAGTATCTTTCTGTTCCCTTTTCGAAATACTTTTGTGTGCGAAGGCTGAATGAGCTCATTCTGAGAAGCAGCGGCAGAGACGATGTCTTGGGGTTGACTCTAGATGGCTTCTGTAGACCGGCAGACCACATGCTTCAAACTAAACTCACTTTCACTTCTTTCTCCATTTACAAATTCACAGCTCAGTTTGCCAAGTGAGATTTGGTAGGGAAAAATATATATCCATGTAAAGAAAGCATACAAATTATTTAAATACTGAATGCAGGCTATTCACGACCTTCTCCGAAAAAAAACTGAAGAGAAATTACTCCGTCAACTTTCTCCATTGAAATGTGTTTTTGTCCTCAATTTTTCCCACAATCATCAACTTATTTGCGCGCGCTCAAAAATGTGTTTTTATTATTTTTGTACAATGTAAGGCTTCCAAGATTGACTTGGAACAAGGTGAGCTTGTTGTGGAAAGGAGAAAATTTTTATTTTTGGGGTCTTCCTCCCTCTTTTTTTTTGTAGGCGTT